>PVKP010031612.1:0-26808 GCA_004027715.1 Plecturocebus donacophilus | reverse complement strand
GTGGGACTGGGGATTCACAGAGAAAGGGACTGGGTGGGCTCGGGACTTTGCAGTCTGCGCCTGCATGGCTGCAGCGTCCTGCTTCCCTGAGGGCCTCTGGACGCCTGATCATGGCCGCAGGCGGAGGGGCAGGCGAGTCACAGGGAAGGGGAGCGAGACAGTGCGCGAGAAAGCCGCAGACGCTGTTCCTTTTTCTTTCTGAGACTCAGGCTCCCTCCGTCAGCCAGGCTGCAGCGCGCGAGCTCGGCTCACCGCGACCTCTGAGTCCCGGGTTCGAGGGATTCTGCTGCCTGCGCCTCCCGAGTGGCTGGGACTACGGCGCCCGCCGCCACGCCCGGCTAAGCTCTGTATTTTAGTGGAGACGGCTTTCACCATGTTGGCCAGGCTGGTCTCGAACTCCGAACCTCCGGGGATCCTCCTGCTTTCCACTCCCGAAGTGCCGGGATGACAGGCGTGAGCCGCCGCTCCTGGTCCCACCCCCTGTGAACTGAGTCAGAACTTGTCACCAAGGGGATGGGTTAAGCCGTTCACGAGGGGACCCCGTGACCCTAACCCGCCAGCAGGCCCCGCCCCAGCGCTGGGAGCCAGTTTCAGCTTTCGGAGGGCCGGCAGCCGAAGCACATCGCATGGTTTCGGGAAAAAACGTTGCTTTCGTGTTTTGTTTCATCTCACGTCGTTTCGGCTCAGCTGGAATTTTAAAGGGCGCACCTTTTCAACACTGGGACCCCCGCAGCTCGCGCGGGAGAGCAGCAGCCGGCGGCTGGTCGGATGCGTCTCCCTCCCTCTAGGCAGAGGCGCGTGTGACTGACAGGAGGTCGGCTCCGCATCTGAAAATGCGGCAAAGCGCGGGAAACAGCTGCAGGGCTGTGTCTGCATGCCGTTCTTCTGAGGGTCAGAAATCTGACACTAAAATGATAAAATATCGTGATCAGCTATTAATACTTTAAAAATGGAAGAGTGCACCTGCCCCCGTAACTTAGATCCGTCACGTTAAATCTGCACGTTGAATGTACACGTGTAAATTTTTAAGTAGGTCCCTTTTATACGATGTACCTATACAGATATTATAATGCCAGGGATTTATGGCTGTTTCAGCAGATATGAAAGATACAATTTACTGGCCCCTAAATACGAAAAATCATGGTAATATTAATTTAAAAATACCTAGTAGCCTTAAAATGTAACATTATATAAGCTTGATTAATAGTTAACATTTACAAACATTTTACCATATTTGAAAACCATTTGTAGGTTAAGCTTCCTTACAAGAATTCTCAAGCGCGTACCATAAGTGCTGCATAATAGATGATCATAAAAGAAATAAAATAGATGCAAAAAAGGAAAATTATAAAAATATTTTCACATTTTTATAGCATAAATAATGTTTACTGTGGGATGTGAGGACATTTTAATGTTTTCAATAATGATTTTTTAAAAATAGTTATTAACTTGGTATGGCTCTTTAAAAGTAAAATATTTTCCTGTTAGTGGAATCATACTTGTTCTGTTTCCACGGGGCATGTTCCAAAGTTGGGCACTCGGAGTGACTTATTGTCAGGACTGCTGTTGTTACTGGGTTTGTTCGGGGCATCTATCAGGTGTTTGCTTTCCTTCACCTATTTCCTATTGTTTTCTAGATTTATTTTCTTATTACTTACTTTCGAATTTCCTTCTTTATAGATTATTACTTATCTTTGAATGTCCGTCTTTATAGATTTTACTGTAGTGACCCAAAGGGTTGTTTCTGAGGAAGCTTGTAGCTGTTTTACAGTTTCTGTCTTTCCAGATATACCAACTGATTAGCTAATAATACTAAATTAAGCAGAGGGATAACAAAATGTAGTGAAATAACATGGGACTTAAACATCAGAACAAGATTCAAGGTCTACGTATCACTCACTGCCTGGGCCTTTGGCCTTTAATAAACGAGAAAGTGATGCCTGAGCTGCCTCTGAACATGCTGGTCCTTCTGTTTGGAACGTCCTCCTCAGGCCTACCTGAAAGCGATCTATTGCGCCTTCAAAACTCAACTTGTGGGTCAACACTTGCAGGATGCCTTCCCCTACAGAGCCGGTGATTCCTTCCTCTGTGTCCTAAACATACTGCCACTCACAATGATAGTTTACTTTCACGTGAGTCACAAGACTATCACAGGAATGAACAGAAATGCCGTTCATAAGAATACTTGTGTACCATAAAGGCTGTGGTCTTGCTTTACTGCCCAGGATGGTCTCAGAATCGTCCCACCTCAGTCTATGAAAATGCTGAGATGACGGGTGAGCCGCCATGCCTGGCCCCATCCAATTTTCACTGCGTGTCACCCCGTGCTGCTCTGGGAATGCAGAGGAGTGGGTCCCAGCACGGCCTCTGGGGTTCATAGTCTTACATGGATCAGGTAAGCACTTGTGATTCTGGCTGGAGGTTTTTAACTTAGCACAAAGAACAGGGATGAGTGTGTTTCCCTCTCCTTTCTCTTTGATGGTTGGGTTGTCTCATGGTCTTCTGTGGTTCCTTGTCTAACACGTCTAAGGGATCTGAAGTATAATCTAGGCCAAGTGGTGATTTCTCAGGTGACACCAGCTCCTGCTAATTGTGTGCTGGTGTGTAGCCTTAGAGAGATAAGTCGGACTGGAGGTTGGGGACAGCATTAGAGAGACTGAGTGTAGCGGATGCTTTGTGCAAATATTTCGTTGACTACTTACAACGTAATTTCTAATTTGTGAAGTATTGTTCACAAGTGGCTTCAGTTTTGTAGACATAATCTCAAAGTTCTACGTCATCCCACCCTGAGCACACCTGATGTCATCTGATCTTGGAAGCTAAGCAGAGTCTGGCATGGTTAGTACTTGGATGGGAGACATAATTTCAAGGTAACAGTCTGTGAGTTAAATAACAGAAATAATTTTCAATACACTTTGTAAAGCCAAACAAATATTCTTTGTGGTGTTTGACTCCTCAGTCTTTACTTTTTGGGATTGTGATGGAAAAAAAAAAACCTCATATTAGCTATGCAACAAAATGTATCTTGAATCCTTATTGATTACAAGACTTTTAATGAAGCCAACTAGACAGTCTGTTTTACAACTTATTTGGGTTTTATGGTCTCTCTTCTTTGTGAGAGAATTTTCAGTCATTTCTAAATCTCTCCTGGACACGTGATTCTTTCTTATCACAGAACAGCTGTTTTGGCTGTATTTCCAAAAATTCAGCAATATCAGTAGTGATCTCATGTTTAGAACAACTTGAGATTCTCAGATCCTGCCATGATTCTTCTTAATGGGAAACACCAGGAAATAGAATGGGGTGTAGCTGCTGAAACAATATATGATGTCTCCTCGCTTGTTTGGCTTAAAGCTCGTTGGACCATACTCCAAATCTAGCTGATTGTGCTACCAAGTATTAGAGAAACAATGACAATCCTGAAACAGGGATTTATAAATCACTTTTCTTTGGGAGGTGATATTGTATGTTGATTAAAAACAGAAAAGGATTTCATAGCTATCAGTTATGATATTTCATCAACTAACAAGATGCTTTTTTTTCTGTACACATAACATTTCTGAAATTGAGACAAGAATTGAAATTGTTGGCATGTTGTAGCCTAATTGGCTGTATTTTTGTTCCCGTGAGTTGTAAATGAAACAATAATGGTACCGTCATCCTATATTAGATGATGATATGTCATTAACTGTGTAAACCGTAGGAACATTACCTAAATGCTTACATGTCACACTGACATAACAGGATAATTCCTACTTCATAAGTTGCTACGAAGATTAACTTAAATAAGCATAGAACTCTCATTGCACAATACTTAGCACTTACAGAACTACAGAAATAAGATTGGTTTTCTGTGTTTTATCTTATTTTTTATTTCTTTATCTCTGTGATACAGAATAGAACATAAATTAGATTTGCATATTAACAAGTATATGGTTTTTTGTGATTACTTAGTTGTTAATGTTATTATTCTACTTATATGATGATCTATTTATTTTTATTATGAAAGATGATTATGGGTGGGCAGGGGAGCAAGCACAGAGAAGAATAACAAGATATACTTGCACAATGTCATGTTTCCCACCCTGCCTGCCACTGCCAACACCTGTGTGCACCATCCAGGCCCTAAAGATAGGCCTGGCCCATGTGCTGCAGGCTCTGCGGGCACCTGGACACACCTTCTGGAGGCTTGGAGCTTCGTCTGTGCCACCTGCCACCACCAGCGCCTGCATGCACCATCCAGGGGCCTAAGGACAGTCTGCACCACCTGCCCGTGCCTGTGCGTATCTTCCAAGGAGCTGCCATGCCTGCCGTTGTAGGCACACATGCTCACTGTCTGGAGGCCTGAGGGTGGTCCTATCCCACCTACGGCCACTGCCCATGGACACTGGGGGGGGCCTACAAATCGACCAGCTCTGCCTGCCACTACTGGTGCACATGCAAGCCATCCAGGGGCCTAAAGATGGGCCTATCCCAACCACCACTCATGCCTGCACATACCTCCTGAGAGTCCAGAGAGCAGCCTGGTAAGCTTACTGCCAATGCCACTGGTACCCACTCATGTATGCCACCTGGGGACCTGGGGACTGACTTACCCAGCTGGCTGCTATTATTGCTGGACCACTTGGAACCCAAAGTTTAGCCCGCCTCCGCTATGGCCACTCCAATGTCATGCACACCGCCTGAGGGTCCGAGGACCTATCCACCTGACCCACTGCTGCCAGGGCTGACACCTGAGCATGCTTCCTGGAGGCTTCGGGACCAACTCACCTGGATCCTCCACCGCTGTGCTTACAATGTCACCTAGTGAGCCAAATGCTCAAGTCTTGCAAGAGATATAGACAGTCTGAAGCAGGACTCTCCCCAAATAGATTCAACTCAGAAAGGTCTTCTCCAAAGTTCATTACTGGCAAACTGTCAAAATTCAAAGACAGAGACAACTCTAAAAACACAAGAGTCCGGTCACATATATGGAGATTTCCATCAGACAGCAGCTGGTTTCTCAATGGAAAAATTACATACAGGTGAGGAGAGATTGGGATGATATATTCAAATTTCTGAGGGAAAAAAAACACTACCAGCCAAGAAAACTTTTACCCAGAAATGCTATTCTTCAAAAATGCAATGAAATATTTTCCAGATAAACAAAGACTGAGAGAAATCATCATCACTAGACTGGCCCTGCATGAAATGCTTACAGAGGCTCTAGATCTGGAAGTAAAAGGACGATATTTACCATTCTGAAAACACATGAAGCACAAAACTCACTGATACAGAAGTCAAACATTTTCAAGTGGGGTTTATCCCAGGAATGCCAGGATGGTTCAAAACACACAAACCAATTAAGTTAATACATCACATCAACAAAATATATGATCACTTTAACAGATACAGAAAAAGCATTTGATAAAATTCAACATCCTTTCATGATAAAAATTCTCAATAAATTATACATAGAAGGAATATATTGCAATATAATAAAGGCCATTTGGATGAACCCACACCTTACATCATACTGAATGGAGAAAAGCTGAAAACCTTTCATCTAAGAATGGGAACAAGACAAAGACGCCCACTTTCATCACTCTAAAAACATAATACTGGAAGTCCTCACCAGACCAAGCAAGCAAGGGAAAGAAATGAGAGACATACACATTGAAAAGGAGGAAGCCAAGCTGTCCTTCTTTGTAGAGAACATAATTTTATATATAGAAAAAACTAAAAACCCCCAGCAAAAAACTCTTAAAACTGACAAATTCAGTAAAGTTACGGGATGCAAAACCAACATACCCAATTCAGTAGCAATTCTTTATGTCAATAACAAATTAGCTGGGAAAAAAAATCCAGAAAGTAATTTCATTTAAAATAGCTACAAAAAAACCCTAGAAACATGCTGAACCAAGGAGGTGAAAAAAAATTCTACTACGAAAACTGCAAAACACTGATGAAAGAAATCGAAGAGATCAAACACAAAGAATATAAAGATATTCCATGCTCATGAATTGGAAGAATTTATTTAATGAAAATGACTAAACTGCAGATTCAATGCAATCCCTATCAAAATACCAATGCCACTATTTACAGAAATAGGAAATACAATCCTAAAATCTGTATGGAACCGCAGAAAACCACTAATAGTCAAACCAATCCTGAGCAAAATAAATAAATAAAGGTGGAACTATAACATTATCTGGCTTCAAAATATAATATAAAGCTATCGTAACCAAAAGTATGGTATTGATATAAAATAGATACATTGACCAATAGAACAGAATAGAAAACCCAGAAATGAATTCATATATTTACAGCCAGCTGATTTTTAACAAAGGTACCGAGAACAGACATTGTGGACAGGACATTCTTTTCAAGGAATGGTGCCTGGAAAAGTACATATCCATATGCAGAAGATAAAACTAGATCCCCGTCTCTCATGACATACAAAAATCAATTCAAAATAAATTAGACACTGAAATGTAAGACCCAAAACTGTAAGACTAGTAGAAGAAATCATAAAGCAAGTACTTGAAGATATTGGTCTAGGCATCTATTTTATGACTAAGACTTCAAAAGCACAAGGATCAAAAATGAAACTGGGTACATGGGATTTTATTACAGTACAAAGCTTCTGCATAGCAGAGGAAGCAATCAACAGACTGAAGAGGCAACCTGTAGAATGGAAGATGATATTTGCTAACTACGAATCCGACAAGCTACTAATATTCAGCATTTACAAGGAAGTTCAACAACTCCACACTAAAGAGAAACAAATAATCTCATCAGAAAGCGGACAATGGATCTGAATAGACGTTTCTCCAAAGAAGACATACAAATGACTAACAAGTATATGTAAAAATGCTCAATATCACATCATCAGGGAAATGCTAATAGAAACTGCAATGAGATATCACCTTACCTCAGTTAGAATGGCTGTTATCAGGAAGAAGAAAAGAAATGACAAATGCCAGTGAGGATACAGAGAAAAAAGAATTCTTGCCAGCTTTGTCAAAGATGACAAGATGTCAGATGGTTGTAGATGTGCAGCCTTATTTCTGGGGATCTCTATTCTGTCTATTCTGTTCCATTGGTCTATGTGCCTGTTTTTGTACTGGTACCATGTTGTTTTGATTATTGAAGTTCTGTAGAATAGTCTGAAATTGGGTAATGTTGGCTTGGCTATTTGGACTCTTTTTTGGTTCCATATCAATTTTAAAATAGTTTTTTTCTGGCTAGGCACAGTGACTCACGCTTGTAATTCCAGCACTTTGGGAGGCCAAGGTGGAAGGCTCACAAGGTCAAGAGATCAAGACTATCCTGGCCAACGTAGTGAAACCCCTTTTCCACTAAAAATACAAAAAATTAGCTGGGTGTGGTGGTGCACACCTGTAGCCCCAGTGGCTCGGGAGGCTGGCCAGGAGAATCACTTGAACCCAGGAGGTGAAGGTTGCAGTGAGCTGAGATCGCACCACGGCACTCCAGCCTGGTGACAGATCGAGACTCTGTCTCAAAAAAAAAAAAAAAAAGGTTTTTTCTAGTTCTGTGAAGAATGTCATTAGTAGTTTCATGGAATAGCATGGAATCCGTAAATTGCTTTGGACAGTATACCCATTTTAATGATACTGATTCTTCCTATCTGTGAGCATGGAATGTTTTCCCCATTTGTTTGCATCTGATTTATTTGAGCAGTGTTTTGTAATTCTCACTGTAGAGATTTTCAATTCCCTGGCTAGCTGTATTCCTAGGTATTGCGTGTGTGTGTGTGTGTGTGTGTGTGTGTGTGTGTGTGTGTGGTGATTGTGATTGTGATTGTCTTTCTTTCTGATTTGGCTCTCAGTTTGGCTGCTGTTGGTGTATAGGAATGCTGGTAATTTTTGTACATTGATTTTGTATCCTGAAACTTTGCTGAAGTTATTTATCAGCTGGTGAGCTTTCAGGCCAAGACTACGGGGTTATCTAGATATAGAATTATGTTGTCTGCAAACAGACATAGTTTGACTTCCTCTCTTCCTATTTGGATGCCTTTTATTCCTTTCTCTTGCCTGGTGGCTCTGGCCAGGACGTTCAATACCATGTTGAATAGGAGCAGTGAAAGAGGGCGACCTTTCTTGTGCAAGTTTTCAAGGGGAATGCTTCCAGCTCTTGTCCATTTAGTATGATGTTGGTTGGGGATTTGTCTCAGATGGCTCTTGTTATTTTGAGGTATGTTCCTTCAATAACTAATGTATTGAGAGTTTTTAACATGAAGCAGTGTTGGATTTTATTGAAAGATTTTTCTGTGTCTATTGAGATAATCATGCAGTTTTTGTCTTTAGTTCTGTTTATGTGATGAATCACATTTATTGATTTGTGTATGTTGAACTAACCTTGCACCCCAGGAATGAAGCCTACTTGATTTTGAATGTCCTTTTGGATTTAGTTTGCCAGTACTTTGTTGAGGATTTTTGCATTAATGTTCATCAAGGATATTGGCCTGAGGTTTTCTTTCTTTGTTGTGTCTCTATCAGGCTTTGGTGTCAAGATGATACTGGCCACATAGAATGAGTTGGGTTGGAGTGTCTTCTCCTCAGTTTTTTAGAATAGTTTCTGTAGGAATAGTATCAGCTCTTCCTTGTACATTTGGTAGAATTCAGCTGTGAATCCATCAGGTCCAGGCTGTTTTTTTGGCTGGTAGACTATTTACTACTGATTCTATTTCAGAGTTCATTATTATTCTGTTCAAGGAATCAATTTCTTCCTGGCCCATCTTGGGAAGGTGTATGTGTCCAGGAATTTATCCATCTCTTTTGGGTTTTCTAGTTTGTGTGCATAGAGGTGTTTGTAGCAGTTTCTGATGGTTGTTTTCATTTCTGTGGGGTCAGTAGTAACATTCCCTTCATCATTTCTAATTGTGCTTATTTGGGTCTTCTTTCTTTTCTTATATATGAGTCTATCCAATGGCCTACCTATTTTACTAATTTAAAAAAAATTTGGATTCATGGATCTTTTGAATAGTTTTTCATGCCTCAGTTTCCTTTAGTTCAGCTCTGATTTGTGTTATTTCTCATCTTCTATTAGCTTTAGGGTTGATTTGTTCTTACTTCTCTAATTTTTTCAGTTGTGAAGTTAAGTTATTAATGTGAGAGCTTTCTAACTTTTTGATGTTGATATTTAACACTATGAATTTCCCTCTTAACACTGCCTTAACTATGTCCCAGAGATTATGGTACATTGTATCTTTGTTCTCGTTATTTTCAAAAAACTTCTTGATTTCTGCCTTAATTTCATTATCTACCCAAAAGTCATTGACAAAAACAAGTAATGGGGAAAAGACTGCCTATTCAATAAATTACGCTGGGATAACTAGCTAGCCATATACAGAAGATTGAAGCTAGACTTCTGTCTTATACCATATGCAAAAATCAACTCAAGAAAGATTAAAGACTCAAATGTAAAAGCCAAAACTATAAAAAGCCTAGAGGACAACCCAGGCAATACCATTCTGGACATAGAAACAGGAAATATTTAAAGATGAAAATGCCAAAAACAATTACAACAAAAGCAAAGATCGGCAAGTGAGATCTAATTAAACATAAGAGCTTTTTCACAGCAAAAGAAGCTATCAATAAACAACATACAGAATGACAAAAAATATTTGCAAACTATGCATCTGATGAAGATCCATGATCCAGCATCTATAAGGAACTTAAACAAATTTACAAGAGAAAAACAAACAACTCCATTAAAATTGGGCAAAGGACATGAACAGACACTTCTCAAAAGAAGGCATACATGCAGCCAACAACCATATGAAGAAAAGCTTAATATCACTGATCATTAGAGAAATGTACATGAAACCACAATGAGATACCATCTCACACCAGTCAGAATGACTATTATTAAAAAGCCAAAAACTGACAGATGATGGTGAGGTGGTGAAAAAAAAGGGAACAGTTACATATTAATACTATTGGTGGGAGTGTAAATTAGTTCAACCAAAAGTGAACACTTATATACTATTGATGGGAGTGTAAATTAGTTCAGCCATTGTGGAAAGCAGTGAGATGATTCCTCAAAGAGCTAAAAGCAGAACTACCATTTGACCCAGCAATCCCATTACTGGGTATGTATCCAGGGGAATCTAAATCATGCTACCATAAAGACACATGCACATGAATGTTCATTGCATCACTATTCATAATAGCAAATACATGGAATCAACCTAAATGCCCTTCAATGATAGATTAGATAAAGGAAATGTGGTACACATACACCATGGAATACTATGCAGCCATGAAGAGAATAAGATTATGTCTTAGGCTGGGTGTGGTGGCTCATGCCTGTAATCCTAGCACTTTGGGAGGCCAAGGTGAGTAGATCACCTGAGGTCAGAAGTTCGAGACCAGCCTAGCCAACATCGTGAAGCCTCATGTCTCCTAAAAATACAAAACTTAGTCAGGCATGGTGGTACATGCCTGTACTTCCAGCTACTTGGGAGGTGGAGACAAGAGAATTGCTTGAACCCAGGAGGTGGAGGTTGCAATGAGTTGAGATCGTGCCTACGCTCCAGCTTGGGCAACAGAGTGAGACTCCTCTGTCTCAAAAAACAAAAAAAGATTGTGTCTTTTGCAGGAACACAGATGGAGTTGGAGTCTATTATCCTCAGCAAACTAATGCAGGAACAGAAAACCAAACACCACATGTCCTCACTTATCAGTTGGGGTTAAATGATAAGAACTTACGAACACGAAGAAGGAAACAACAGACACTGGAGTCCACCTGAGTTGGGAGGAGAAAGAGGAGCAGAAAAGATAACTATAGGGTCCTGGGCTTAATACCTGGGTGATGAAATGATCTGTACAGCAAACCCCATGACACATGTTTACCTACATAACAAACTTCACGTGTACCCCCAAATGTAAAATAAAAGAAGTAAAAAACAAAAAGAACTCCTATGCATTTTTGGTGAAAATGTAAATTAGTGCAGCCATTGTGGAAAACACTTTGGTGATTTCTCAAAGAACTAAAAATAGAACTGCTATTTGATTTAGCAATCCTACTACTGGATATTTATTAAAATGAGAAGAAGTCAACATATCAGAAGGACACCTGTACCCCTCATCACATGTTTGTCGAAGAACTATTCATAATAGCCAAGATATAGAATCAACCTAAGTCTATTAATGGATGAATGGATAAAGAAAATGTAGTATGTGTACACAGTGGAATACTATTCATTCATTAAAAAAATGAAGCGCTTTGGTTTTCAGCATCATGGGTGGAACCGAAGGTCACTATGTTAAGCAAAATAAGCCAGGACCAGAAAGACAAATATTGCATTTTCTCACTCATATATGGGACCTGAAAAAGTTAATCTCTTGGAGTTAGAGAATAGGGTGATGGTCACCAGAGGCTGGTGAAAATGAGGGGCTGGGGATGAAGAATTGGCTAATGAGCACAAACAGAGTCAAATAGATGAAATAAGTCCTAGTGTTCAACAGCACATTTGGTTACTATAGTTAACAATCATAATAGCTAAAAGAAGAGATTTGAAATATTTCTAACACAAAGAAAAGGCAAATGTTTGAGGTGCTGGATATCCTAGAAACCGTGATTTAATTGTTACACATTATATGCATGCACTGAACTATCACATGTACTCCCATGAAATCTAAAATTATTATATATTAATTAAAAAGTTTTTTTAAAAATCAGCTTAGAATAATTTCATTACGCAACATTAAAATGTATTACCTATGTGAACTTAAAAGCGTATGTAAACATATTTCTGCTAATTTTATGTATATTAAAATGCATGTATTGTTAATATTTAGCTACTTACTCAAATACTTAAAATTTTTGAAGAAATGCAAAAATTGCCTAAGTTTTAACATCTCTGAGACATTGTAGAAAAATGCTAATGAGACATCGGAGATGAGCTCACGAAGGCTGGAAGATTGAAATGGAGCTAGCTCTCGGACAAAAGAAATCAGAGAAGGAAGAAGAAAGGGAACTTCTGGCAATGAGAAGAGTAAAATGTCAGAGCTCATCAAAGAGGAGCTCCAGACATAAATACTTAAGCAGCTGTAAACAATGAGGGTACGCGTAGCATATGAGATGAGAGTACTGTTCTGTGCGGCCATGATAGGATATTTCACTGAAACATATACTTAGTTATAAGCACTGTTTTTACTGCATATATGAGAAGCAGAAATGAACCTAGACAATCTATAAAGACAGCACTACAATGAATACTGTCTAACTTACTAACAAACCATGTGACTTTCTTGAGTTCAGCAGTCGTCCCAGTTGAGTGTTGTTGCTATGATTATTGTGTTTACCACAAAATGTTAAATAAAAATGCTTTATGTTATTAAATATCCTTACCCCCATTTGATTCTTACATCTTCCCCATGAGGTAAAGAGAAGTATTACCCTCAATTTACAGAGAGGAAGTGATTGAGGAACTTAAAGACACTCAGATCATTCAGATCCTTTTAAAATTCCGGGTCCAGAGCTGTCTTCCATGTTTAAAATTTTTCCCGCACTGGCAGCATGAACTTGCACTCTATTAGATTGCCGTTCCTATTTCCACGTGTACCTCCTCGTATTTCTAAGATGTTTCCATTGTGTGTCATTCCGTCACCCGACTCCCCGTGCCTTTCACAAAGTGCCATGTCTTCCTCGGAGCAGACCCATTAGAGTTTTCCTCCCACACTTTCATCTGTCAGCAGCACACTTACTGTCTCACAGAAACTGGGAGTCTATTTAATAACTGCTCCCCTTTTCTTGATAGTCTGTCCTACAGTTTATCAATTTATTTTGATGATTTCTTTCTGGTGGTTTTCCTTAAAACTTTCTCCACTATTGTCTTCTAGACAGGTCTTTTGAAATAGCTCTTAGTTCTCTAATTCATTCTGTACTTGGCCAAATTAATCTTTACAAAATTAACTTTGTGTATGTCACAGGCCTCCAATGGCTGGCTGGGGGCAGAATGAAGCCTAAGGATTGAGAGGGAAGGAGAATCTCAGGTCTGACGAGTGTTACCTTTTGGTCACAGAAGGCTGGGAGACAAAGAGACTGAGTTGGCCAGGAGAAACTAGTACCGTGAGTCCAGCAAAGAGAAAGTAATGCCCGTCTAACAAGCAAGGCCCGCGAAGACCTGACTTCTCCTGGACTATTTTGGCCTATCTTATTATTCTGTCCTCCGCACGGCTGGTTCTAATAACATCTGAACACGCTGTGCTGAGTTCTGCCCTGTGCTTTTGCCTGGATTGCGTTCTGATCATCCAGAGATGCACCCAACAGATATTTACTGAGCCCCTCGAGACTCTGGAAGATAAAAATGAAGACTGTGCTCTGCCCTTTGGTAGCTCACAAGGATGTAAGGAGAATGCGTTTGGGGTGGGAGGAAAGGGGGATGGAGTGAGCGATTCACTGCAGTGCATGGCAACAAGTGCCATGGCTTGGAAGGCGTCACACGAGAACCTAGAGAAGCTCTGGAGGTCACACTTGAACTGATGCTCGTCTTCCCTCAATTTTTTCAGATCCTATTCAGGGGTCCATATAATTTCCTCTTCCTCTCAAACGCCAGGGCCTTACTGAGGTGTTAAACTACGTTTTTCACCTTCTGAAACTCCTCTGGAAATTACTGTTTTTTACCTCTAGTTTTGCCGTTAATCATCAACCGTTTCCTGGGTACCCTCCTGGGTTCCTCCAGCCAGATCATCAACTCCCAAGTTCCAGGATCACGTTTCACACTTTTTAGTATCCACCTCCAGACCCAGAAACGAAATTCCTGTTTTAAGAGATTTCTTTCAGTTGTGTGCTTACTAATCTTCATGTTTGAGAACTCTTAAATTCGCAGTCACATGTCAGTGACTACAAGCTGCAGGGACACCTTTTTCAGAGAGAAGAATGTACTTTAGCACAGTTATAGTTTCTAAAGAAATGTGTCATTAAATAATTTTGGTGACGTAGCTACCGATGCTAAGCTGATTATTATGTTGGTAATGACCCTGTTGTTTAGTGCTCAGGGAGAAATGCACAAATATTCGGAAGAAGCACTGCAGACAGGAGAAAGTGAAGATGTGTGCTCAGCAATATACACAGTGTTATTACAACAAACATATTGGGTAGAATGTTTACTGATGTTTAAATCCTTAAGTAGGACTTCTGGTCTATAAAATATTTAATATTGTTTCCCAAGATCAGCTTTCCTTGAGCAAACAGAGGGGACTGCTCTTCCCTGATGCTTTTTCATCAGTGATCCCCAGACTGGCACCATGGCACGCGCTCCCTCCATCTTCCCTGTGTAGCTGAGGAAGCCTGAGCTGTGGTCATTGGTATTTCAGTCACTTAAAACCAACAAGAAAGACAGATGGAACTGGACCAAATTGAGGGATGTTATAGCAGAGGAGTGTGTATGCCGGAAGATAAATTCACCATTCAAAATAGACTCCATTCACTGCTCAGGGACACTTCAATCCATGTATCTAGATTTGTATTTTCTGGATTAAGTGCCCAGTTTAATAACCATCCTTTAAAACAAAAAAGTGAGGTAAACAATATTTTAAAGTTTTAGCATTGAGGAATTCCCTGTTTCTTCAGGTAAAAAAAAAATCATATGATAAAATGTAAGCAGAATACTATTGTCACATTCTACATAATACTTTTAAAGCATTTGAGAATATATGAATTTTCCCTCTACAAACAATTATATCTGAAGATCATTATGTGTGAAGACTAGTAAAACTTGAACTCATAAAGCTAGAATGAGTTTATACTTTACTGGTTACCAATTTAGGGATTCAAATCTATAAATAGTTTTCTTAATAGCCTTTCTATTTGACTTAAAGAACAAATTAAAAGACAATGAAATAATTCATGTAGCACTTTTAAATTAGAGAAAATAGCATTATGATTTATAGAAAACAAAGTTATAAAAAAAACAGCTCATAGAGGAAAAAATAAAAATATTTGTAAAAACTTAATAGATGATATTCTGGTTTATTGTGCACCGCATTATTTTAAGGTTACTTAAATAATTTGTATGTCAGAGGAGTTGATTTGCATATGGGTTATAAAGGGTGTAATTTCAATGCTTTCTTCTAGTAATATGCATTAAACAAAGGAGGACTCAACATGTCACATTACAAATATCGAAGTCTAGTTTTATGATTCATTTGGCATTGCTCATTTCATAAAAAACCCATGCAAATATTATCAGTGGTACATTAGATATGAGTTATTAGATGATTGGAGACAACTCTAAATCCACATTTTCGTCTTCAGTATGCACAGACATTTCATAAATAACCTATTCACCTAGCATTTGCTCTTCCACAACAGTCACTGTATTTGTTCACCTGCTGCATTTTTATGGTGATGTTGATAACTAGTGCTCCTCTCTGTTGCCTTGGATGACTTTAATAAAAGCCTTTCATACAATCAGGGCCAGGCCCTCCGTTTAAGCTAATGTTGTTGTACGATTTGAAAGAAAGAATTTTGGTTTGGGGGCTTCTTTGACTGAATTTTATGGTGATGTTTAACAAAATGTATTTGTTTCTTTAACTTTTCAGTGTGGTTTCAAATATTAGTTAAATACTCAAGATAAATCAGAGGGCAATAATGTTAAGAGGAAGGCAAGATTGCTCACAGCAGCCTGTTCTGAAGTGGGTTTGTCATGTGTTGACATTTCCACTTGAATAGGTGGCCAACTCCTTAAGAACACGGGTTTATCGTCGGTTCCAGCCTCTGCTTGTTTCTTAGAGTAAACAATGGGACATCAAGCCACATCTTGGAATAAAAATTCAATATTCATCGTCAAATACATTTTTACCTAATACAACAGCAAGTAAAAGATTAAAGGACCAAGATAAGTTTGAGGGTCTTAGTAATCACAAATTTGATTGCCTTTAACTTTTCTTATGCTTTTTACAATATATATATATGTATATATGGCAAAAACACTTCAGGAAACATTATCGATTGCTCATATGCCATTTCTTATTTTGATTCTACAGCTAAGTCATATTTCCCTGCTGAGCAGGGGGAAAAGTTAGGCCAATGTGCCAGTGGAAACAGCTATGATAACACTGCTCCTTTAAAAATCATTCTACTCATTTAAAAAAAGTGACTTACCTCACTATGTCTGTGTGATATTCAAAGTTAAAGCTCATACTCTTCAGCAGGTAGTAGGGAGGCTTCTGTGCTGACCATCTTCTGGCTTATTCAGGGAAATGTTCCAAGCAGAGGCGTGAGGAGCAGAGTCAGACATAGAAAAGACGCGCCCTGGGGACCTGGGCTGGCGGCAACGAAGGGAGAAGGGCTCCTCGTCTGACACTTCTCGTGTTAGCACGGAGAACCCACAGACACTCTTTTTAGATGTTGAAATCGTACTTCAAGCCAGAAACGTTTAATCCAGAAATGTACTGAAATTAGTTTGTCCTCTGCATGAACAAGGCATGTCATAGGCTTGCATGTCATGTGCAAAGATCATGTGGCTTCTTAACATCTCTGATACAGAAACTTAATCTGCTGTCTAGTAACTGTGTAAAATGCTTTAGTTCGGTTTTCAACTCAAGTAATAGAACAGAGTTCTTGTTTTAAAAGCCCATGTTTTATAGCAATTTCTGGCTAAAAGTGCTGAAAGAAAAAATCATGCTAGCAATGTGTAGATGGTTCTGAGAGGAGATTAACCAGTCAGGAAAACACGAGCAGTTTCGCTGCTTTGAAATGGTTGGCATTTTTGATGTCTCTATCCATGTACAATAAGAGGAAAAAGTAATATTTTCAGAATAGAATGTCCAGAAATAAACCCACATAAATATACTCAGCTGATCCTTGACAAAGGAGCAAAGGCAATACAATGGAGAAAAGATAGTCTTTTCAACAAATAGTGCTGGAATGACTGCATATCCACGTGCAAAAAGAATGGATCTAGATATAGACCTCATACCTTCTAAAGAAATTAACTCAGAATCGATCACAGACCTAAATGTATGACAAGTAACTGCAGAACTTCTAGAAGGGAACATAGAAGACAATCAAGATGACCTGAGGTTTGGCAATGACTCTTCAGAGACGACACCAAAGACACAAGCCACGGAGGAAAGACTTGACAAGCTGGACTTTATCCAGATCAAGTATCTCTGCTCTAAGAAAGACACTGACAGTGCCATGGAAAGAGAAGCCACCGACTAGGCAGCAATTGTAAAATAAACATCTGTTATAGAATCGTTGTCCAAAATGTACAAAGTATTATTTAAATCAACAATAAAAATAATACAATTAACAAAACAGACCAAAGACCTCAATGGACACCTCACGAAAGAAAATATACGATATGTCATCAGGGAAACACAAATCAGAACATCCGCGAGCTACCACTGCTAACCCATTACAATGACCAAAATCCAGAACACTGACAACACCAGATTCTGGTGCGAATGTGGAGCAACAGGAATGCTCACTCATTGCTGACGGCCATGTGGGAAAAGGGTTGAGCAGTTTCTCACAACACTGAACACAGTCTGGCATGTGATTCAGCAACTGTGCTTCTTGGTATTTACCCCAAGGAATTGAATCTTATGTCTACACACAAACCTGCACGTGGATGATCATAGCAGCTTCATTCATAATTGCCAAAACTTGAAAGCAACCAAGGTGTCCTTTAGCAGGTGAATGGATACACTGTGGTGCATCCAAACAATAGAATATTATTCAGCATTAAAAAAGCTATCAAGCCATGGAAAGGTGGGGAGGAACCTTAAATGCATATTTCTAAGTTAAAAAACTCAGTCGACAAAGACCACATACTGTTTGAGTCCAACTATATGACTTTCTGGAAAAGGCAAAACTATGGAGGCAGTCGGAAGATCAGTGATTGGCAGGGGTCACTGGGGAGGGAGGGATGAATACGCAGATCCCAGGGGAGTTTAAGATGGTGGACGTGCTCTGCATGTACTTCGATGGTGAATACACGTCATTGCAGATCCCAGGGGAGTTTAAGACAATTCAGAAGAAAGATTAATGACTTGAAGATATGTAAATAGAAACTATGATAATATTAAAAGACTGAAAAAATATGATTAGTATATCAGTGAGATATGAGACAACTTCAATTGGCCAAATATCCATCTAATTGGAGTTCCCAAAGGAGAAGAGAGAGAAAAGAGCGCACACAACACGGATAGCCCAGGCCATGCCCTAGACTGAAAGAATCAGATGCCTGTGGGTGGCGTCTGGACACCAAGGGTTGGACAGGAAAGGTGTTCAGATGCCTGTGGGTGGCATCTGGACACCAAGGGTTGGACAGGCATGGTGTGTGTGTGCTGACAACAGGGTGAACCAACGGCCTAGTCCATGACACTGGCTTATCAAACCAGGACACACGTTTGACCAAAATGGAAGTGGAATCTGACAAGGGTGGGTTCTGGGGAGCAGCAGAGCCTGTGGCATGAAGGAGAAAGTCGAAGTATGGGAATCTGCACAAGGCCAGTCTTTTCTGAGACTTCTCAAGGAGAAGGCAGACCATGGATCTGACTGTGGTTAAGAAGGTGGTGATTTCGGAGAGCGCTTAATAAGATCTAAGGTCCTGTGATAGGGTAATGTCTGCTTCTCACTGCTCTGAGCTGATAGGTTTTCAGGACCAGGTCTTGCCATTTCCAAGGAAGGTAGTCATGTTTTTTGAGCCAGAGCTATGATCCTCAAAAGACATCTTGGTGGCTGGAGCAACGTCCCAAATGGAATCAGCTGCACATTCGCAAGATACAAGATTGCGCAAAATTAATATTAACCCACTCTTAAAAGAATATCTATTTCAAGGGAGGAACTGAGGGAGAAAAGACATACAGATTAGCTTTTAGTTTCAAACTCTGCTATTATTTTATTTCTAACCTTGTCTCCCAAAAACAGATTGTAAATACTTTGTAAATACCATGAAATCAGGAATATATCTTACACTTAAGTATTTACCACTAGCACAGCAATTAGTATTTAATTAATATTTGTTCAGTAGTTTGGTAGGCAAAAACGTATTCATTGTGTATGTCTATCCGACGAATTGAATGGTCATTGAGATTTTCTTACAGCTCTTCTTCTACAGGAGTTGTTATCTTGGGCTAGCTAATGGCAGCTCTGCTTTATAAACACACACACACATTTTGATGTAAACTTTTGAAATATGTCCACAAATGTGTAGAGATCAATAGTGTACAGCAGAATACACTTTCCCGTAGCAAAAACCTCATGTGACCAGCGCCCAGATTAAAGCGTCACCTGCATCCCAGAAGGTCTCTTCTGTCTCCTTACATTTTGGTAGCTTTCTGAGTAATCACCACCTTGAATTGTGACACCATAGATTAATCTTGTGATCTTTCGAGTCTAGCTTCTTTTGCTGTATATTCATGACTTATATCTGTATCTTTGTACATACAGTTTATTCTCACTGCTGAGTAATATTTATTATCTAAATATGCCACTATCCAGTCCACTGTCGTTGGATATCTGAGTAGCTTCCTAAATGGTGATATTATAAATAGATAGTGCTGCTACGAAAATTCTTAGACATGTCTTTTGGGGAATAGGCTTATGCATTTTGTTGAGTTTGTACCTAAAGTGGAATAGCTGGGTCAAAGATATGTACAGCTTGGCTTTAATAGATACTGCTAAGCATTTCTTCAATTTATACTCCTACCAGCAATGTATCAGAGTTCTAATTGCTCTGCATTGTTACCAACACTTGGAATTGTTAATTTTTTTTAATTTAAGCTTTTTTGGTATGTAGTAGTACTGCTTTGTGATTTAAATTCTCATTTTTCTGAGGCTTAATGAAACTGAGCTCCTTTGCTTAGGATCACTGGCAAATGCAAATTGACGTGCTTTTGTGACACACTTGCTAATCTCTTTTGCCCATTGGCTTTCTTTCAATTAAATATACCATGTGTTATTGAGTTGTAGAAGTTCTTTGCATATTGTAGCTATAAATCTTCATTGGACATGTGTTGCAAATCATTTCTCTGGCTTTGCGGTTTGCCTTTTTCCTTGCTTAATGCTATCTCTGTATGAGACTGCGTAAGCTTTATTTAATCTTTTTAGAAGCTTTCTGTTTAGGTTTTAATGTCCTGCCTCCTACCGCTCCAGAGTGTGGTAACTGTCATGAGAAGAAAGCTAGCAATATGATTTAGACTACTCGTATCTCTGCCAAAACTTAGCTGTGCTTTTGTAGCCTTCTTGTCTGAGTGCGTAATTCAGATTCTCACTGTATTCGGGATCTCCAGAGAAACAGCACCCATGGTATAGATAAACAAGTTCTATCTATACATGCAATATATGTATCACCTGTATCGATAATTCAGTGAAATACACATCTTTCAGTGTTGCAATTTAGTCCGAGTCTGAAGATTTGAGACCCAAGGGGGCTGATTCCAAGCGCCCGAGAAGGGGACTAGGAAGGCCTCTGGTGGAGTAAGTCCTGGAGTTTGAACACCCAAGAACTAAAAACTTCAGTGTTGTAGAGCAGAAGATGGATGTATCAGCTCAAGGAGAGAGAGAAGTAATTTACCCTTCTTTCCTGCTTTTTCTATTCGGGCTGTCAGTAGATTGAATGATGCGGCCCACGTTGGTGAGGCTGGATATTCTTTACTCAGTCCACTGATTCAGCTGTGAACGTCTTCCAGACACACCCTCACACACACCCAGAAATAAGGTTTTCCCAGGCATCTGAGCATCTTTTAACCTACACAAGTAGACACACAGAATTTACCCTTCACTCATCCTGCGGCCCATGCACAAAATTGGCAAATGCCGCAAGGGTAAAAATGACAACAGAATTCTGTTGATTTCTGTTGTGTTCTTCCCTCTCTGTAGTTGTTTCTTCCAGTTCTCTTTTCTGTTGTAGCAGTGTGAAGACTGCAAGCAGATGATTATCCCATGTTATCGGGCTTTTTAAAAATGTATTCTCAGGGGCCCCATTGGCCTGCCGAAACCTACTTCTCCCATCTTACCACAGCATGTTTCGGATTGATGTATTCTATCAGCTGCCAATCAATCAAGAGATGCCAGTGGAGAAGTATTTTATGTAAAATAAACCCACAAGTGTGGCTAATCTCAGTACTGACACGTATTTTTACTGACCCTGGGGATCTGAAGAGTAGGATCTTTCGATAATTAAGGGACATCTCAGTTTTACTTGTTTTTGGGAATTGAACCCTGATTAGCGGTACTGGAAAATTAAAGTGGAGTCGATTATCCTAATAAAGTGAAAGAAGTATAATAGAGACATATTTAAGGATTTAAATTTAAATCCATTCGTAATGATTGTCTCATGCATGACTAGTTTTTTTTTTTTGCCAATTCAAGTAATGTTCACTGAGTCATGGGTTTGATCTTTCTCACAATACCATAAAAAGAAACAGAAAAATTATTTGGTAAATCACACACACACAAAATGTGATTTGTTTTGAAACGAATTCCTAACCTACATTAGCAGCCTAACTCCTGTTTTTGTGCCAAGGGCGGAACTTGAGCACACAACATCTTAGCTAAGACTGGCCGAGGCAAAAACACTGACTTAGCTGGCAAATGCCATGACTGCTGCCCACAGGGACAACGGAGCAGTCCGACTTCTTTCACGTACACCGTCTCTCTTCCTGATATTTTGAAGGAGTCTTAGCAGTGTTTGTATACACAATTACTTTATAAAAATCTAAATAGCTGTTTCAAAGTGAAGCAGAAACATTAATAATACTTGGACCCTTCCTTCCAGAGGATACTTCTTCTGGACTTTAAATTTAGAGCTTAGAGATTGCCTGAAAATGATTCAAAATATGTTTGTTTCCTTTTAAAAGAAAATGTCATATCCAAGCAACATTCAGTAAGGGTTGGCACTAATAATGTCACACTTGAATGATAACAGCTAAGTATCTAAGGCAAAGATGTTTGCTGTAATTGTAATTTTTAACATAACATCTATTGGACTTTTTCTAGTTATAAAGATAATACTTTTTTGTACATAACCTAAAAGAAAATTCTTTATCACTTCATCCTAGAAAGAGTTAACAGTTTGTGTCAAACTTTATTTTTTATAGAAGATATGTATATGTCTAAGTTGGATTCATATAATACACAATCATATATTTGTATATATGTGCTTAAATTATATATGCTTAGATTTATGTAATATATAGTTTTATAAGCTTATTTTTAAATATAACTATATGAAAAACTTTTCTTATATTTTCTGTAAAATGTGATTTTAACAAGTACATAATGTAGCAAAATATGTATATACTAACATATTAATAGACATGTAAGTTGCTGGAACCTAACCCTAACCTATCAATTATTTGGTTCTGACATTGAAGGCAAATATATCTATTTGTGAGATTAATCTTTTAGATAAAAAATAACAACAATTTAATGAAACATACAGTTTTCCTTTTAGAAACTCATAAATTTTGATGAGATTATTTTTTTTATTTTCCACGATGGTGGATTAGAGACTATGAGCATGCTTCAGCCACCTGGCACAGCATGATAGTGCATAAAGTCAACTCTCCGAACTTTGAAACATTACATTAAAATTTAACTTAAATTTGGGAATTTTAGAATGGAAACCACTAGGATCATGGACACCCAAGGTTCTGAAGAGAGGAATGCAGGCAAACCGCACCCACGACGGCATCCAGCTGTCGAAAGTGAGTGAAGCACCAGAAAGGAGAAGCGGGAGAGCCTTTCTCTGGGACTCTCGTTTGCCCAGGAGCTGCTGGGGGAAAGGCTTGGAGACGCTGAGGAACCTGCAGGCCTTGTCCCAGACCTGAGACGAAGAGCAGAAAGCCAGCTGTAGTCCAGCACACACAGGGCCACCCGCTGCCCGGCTGTGCAGCTGTTCTGTCCCAGGCATCTGTCCTCACTGGGACACTGGGCTGCACAGCAGGACTGGGGAAAGCGCTTCAGCAGCGCACTGGACTTCTGGCCCCTTCCACAGCCCTGAGCCAGAAGGACAGCTGCTGCGGCTCCGTGGAAACGCTTTGTGAGACACCATTTCTGCATTTTGGGTGAATTTCCAGAATTGAGACTGATGGTAGTTGCAGTTCTAGACTCCCCAGGAACATCCATGCTGTTTTCAGTAACGGCTGCGCCCGTTTACATCCTCACCCACGGTGCACAGACAGTACCTTTTCTGTTCACCCTCACACTGCCTTCTGTGGCTCTGATAATATCTACCTTAACGGGTACGAAGTAGTATCTCATTGTGGTTTTTATTGTCATTTTTCTGAAGAGTAGCGATGTGGAGCAGCTTTGCACACTCCCGCTGGTCATTTGCACGTCCTTGAAAAGGGGCAATGTAGGTTGCTTGCCAAAGTATTACTAGGTGATTGGCCTTGGCTTTGTCCTTTTTTTGGTACCGAGTAGTATGACTTCCTAATATATTTTGAGTATTAACTCCTTATGAAATATATGGTTTACAGATATTTTCCCTTATTCCATAATGTGCTTTTTAATTTTCTTTACTGATTCCTTTTTTGTGCAGAAACGTTGTATTTTGGTGTGGTCTCACTTGTTTATTTTCACTTTTTTTTGCCTGTACATTTGATGTCAAATCCCAAAAGTCATAACCAAGAGAGTTTCAACACCTTTTTCCCTTGTGTTTTATTTTAGTGGATTCATGATCTTAGTTCTTACGTTTAAGCCTTTAGTTCCTTTAAATTACTTTTTGTAATGATATGAAGAGGACATTTTTCTGTACATCCATATCCAGTTTTCTAGAAATAAATATATCATTTTGTGATTGTGTTACAAAAGTAAAAAAAGGGTGACACCCCCTTTATACTTTTCATTGCATCTATCTGATTCTTCTCTCCTTTCTTCATTAATCTGGCTAGCAGTCTATTTTGTTTATCTCTTCAAAAAATCAGCTCCTGGATGTATTGATTTTTGAAAGGGCTTTTCATGTCTCTGTCTCCTTCAGTTCTGCTCTGATATTTGTTATTTCTCGTCTTCTGCTAGCTTTTGAATTTGTTTGCTCTTGCTTCTCTACTTCTTTTAATGGCGATGTTACGGTATCGACTTTAGATATTTTCTGCTTTCCCTTGTGGGCATTTAGTGCTATAAATTCCCCTCTAGACACGGCTTCAAATGTGTCCCAGAGATTCTGGTACATTGTGTCTTTGTTCTCATTGGTTTCAAATAACTTCTTTATTTCTGCCTTAATTTCATTATTTATCCAGTAGTCATTCAGTAGCAGGTTGTTCAGTTTCCATGAAGTTGTGCAGTTTTGAGTGAGTTTCTGAATCCTGAGTTCTGATTTTATTGCACTGTGATTTGAGAGACTATTATGATTTCCATTCTTTTGCATTTGCTGAGGAGTGTTTTATTTCCAGTTATGTGGTCAATTTTAGAATAAGTGTGATGCGGTGCTGAGAAGAATGTGTATTCGGTGGATTTGGGGTGGAGAGTTCTGTAGATGTCTATTAGGTCCGCTTGGTCAGAGCTGAGTTCAAGTCCTGGATATCCTTGTTAATTTTCTGTCTCGTCGATTTGTCTAATATGATGGTGGGGTGTTAAAGTCTCCCACTATTATTGTGTGGGAGTCTAAGTCTCTTTGTAGGTCTCTAAGAACTTGCTTTATGAAGCTGGGTGCTCCTGTATGGGTGCATATATATTTATGATAGCTCTTCTTGTTGCATTGATCCTTTTACCATTATGTAATGTCCTTCTTTGTTTCGTTTGATCTTTGTTGGTTTAAAGTCTGTTTTATCAGAGAGTAGGTCTGCAACCCCTGCTTATTTTTGCTCTCCATTTGCTTGGTAAATCTTTCTCCATCCCTTTATTTTGAGCTGGTGTGTGTCTTTGCACGTGAGATGAGTCTCCTGACTATAGCACACTGATGGGTCTTGACTCTGTCCAGTTTGCCAGTCTGTGTCTTTTAATTGGGGCATTTAGCCCAATTACATTTAAGGTTAATATTGTTACGTGTGAATTTGCTCCTGTCATTGTGAGGCCAACCCGTCGTTTTGTCCATTAGTTGATGCAGTGTCTTCATGGTGTTGATGGTCTTTACAATTTGGTGTGCTTCCTTTCCTAAACATGGAAGGGAACAACTGGTAACAGCCACTGCAAAAGGAGCTTTGTAAGGCAGGCATGGTGGTGACAAAATCTCTCAGTATTTGCTTGTCTGTAAAGGATTTTATTTCTCTTTTGCTTATGAAGCTTAGTTTGGCTGGATATGGGTTGAAAATTTTTTTTCTTAAGAATGTTGAATATTGGGCCCCCCTCTCTTCTGGCTTGTAGGGTTTCTGCAGAGAGATCTGCTGTTAGTCTGGTGAGCTTCCCTTTGTGGGTAACCTGACCTTCTCTCTGGCTGCCCTTAACACTTTTTCCTTCATTTCAAACTTGGTGAATCTGAAGATTATGTGTCTTGGGGTTGCTCTTATCAAGAAGTATCTTTGTGGTGTTCTCTGTATTTCCTGAATTTGAATGTTGGACTTTCTTGCTAGGTTGGAGAAGTTCTCCTGGATAATATCCTGAAGCATGTTTTCCAGCTTGGTTCCATTGTCCCCATCACTTTCAGGTACACCAATCAAACACAGATTTCGTCTTTTCACATAGTCTCATATTTCTTGGAGGCTTTGCTCATACCTTTTCATTTGTTTTTCTCTAATCTCTTCACATTTTATTTCATTAAGTTAATCTTCAATCTCTGATATTCTTTCTTCTGTTTGGTCAATTAGGCTATTGATACTTGTGTATGCTTCATGAAGTTCACATGCTGTATTTTTCAGCTCCATCAGGTCGTTTATATTCTTCTCTAAACTGGTTATCCTAGTTACAATTCCTGTAACCTTTCTTCAAGGTTCTTGGCTTCCTTGCATTGGGTTAGAACATGCTTGTTTAGCTCAAGGAGTTTATTATTACCCACCTTTTGAAGCCTACTTCTGTCAATTCATCAAACTCATTCTCCATCCAGTTTCGTTCCCTTGCTGGTGAGGAGTTGTGATCCTTTGGAGGAGAAGAGGCATTCTGGTTTTTGTAGTCTTTAGCATTTTTGCGATGGTTTCTCCCCATCTTCGTGGATGTTTCTACTTTTTGTCTTTGTTGTTGGTGACCTTCGGATGGGGTTTCTGAGTGGACATCCTTCTTATTGATTTTGATGCTATTTTTTTCTGTTAGTTCTTTTTCTAACAGTCAGGCCCCCTGCTGCAGGTCTGCTGGAGTTTGCTGGAGGTCCACTTCAGACCCTGTTTGCCTGGGAATCACCAGCGAGGGCTGCAGAACAGCAAAGATTGCTGCCTGCTTCTTCCCCTGAAAACTTTGTCCCAAAGGGGCACCCAACAGATGCCAGCTGGAGTGCTCCTGTGTGAGGTTCTGTTGGACCCTGCTGGGAGGTGTCTCCCAGTCAGGAGACATGGGGGACAGAGACCCACTTGAGGAGGCAGCCTGACCCTTAGTAGAGCTCAAATGCTGTCCTGGGAGATCCGCTACACAGAGCCAGCAGGCAGGGACATTTAAGCTTGCTGAAGCTGCGCCCACAGCCGCCTCTTCCCCAGGTGCTCTGTCCCAGGGACATGGGAGTTTTATCGATAAGCCCCTAACTGGGGCTGCAGTCTCTTCTTCAGAGATGCCCTGCCCACAGAGGAGGAATCTAGAGAGGCGGTCTGGCTGCAGAGGCTTTGCTGAGCTGCAGAGGGCTCTGCGGCTTTGTTTACACTGTGACATACTCTTAAACTTGCCTGCAGCTTTGTTTACACTGTGACATACTCTTAAACAACCAATAAGTAAAAGAAGAAATCACAAGGGAAATAAGAAAAATACTTACAGAAGAAGAAAAAT
>PVKP010031611.1:0-26799 GCA_004027715.1 Plecturocebus donacophilus | reverse complement strand
CTTAAAGAAAAAAACTTTCAACCCAGAATCACATATCCAGCCAAACTAAGTTTTACAAGCCAAGGAAAAATAAAATTTTTTGCGAACAAGCAAGAACTCAGAGACTTCATTACCACCAGGCCTGTTTTGCAACAACTTCTGAAAGAAGCACTATATACAGAAACGAACAACCAGCATCAGTTATCCTAAAAACTTACCAGAAAGTAAAGAATATTACAACAATGAAGAATTTACATCAACTAACGGGTAAACAGCTAGTTAGACTTAAATAACAGTATTAAATTCACATATATCAATATTAAGCCGAAATTTAAAGGGATTAAATGCCCCAATCAAAACGTACACGTAGACAAACTGAATAAAAAGTTAAAACCCATTGGTACGCTATATTCAGACCTTTCTTATAGGCAAGGATACACAAAGACTTAACATAAAGGGATGGAGGTAGATCTACCAATCTAATGGAAAGGTAAAAAAAAAAAAAAAAAAGATTTGAACTCAGACCTGGAACAAGCAAATTTAATAAATATTTACAGAGCCTACCACCCCATATCCACAAAACATATATTTTTTTCAATATTATATCATACCTATTCTAAAAGTGATCACATAATAGAAAATAAATCACTTTTTAGTAATTGCATAAGCATTTCACAGATTTAAATGAAATCCTGAGCAATAGAGCAAGATTCTCATTCTCTCTCCCTCCTTCTCTTTCTTTTTTCTTTTGTTCTACTTTTCTTTCTCTTAAAAAAAAAAAAAAAAAAACAACTTCCCCTCTTTCTTTCTCCTTTTTTCTAAAAAAAAAAAAGAGAAAAGGAAAGGACTGTTACTGAATGAACTGTGTCCCCCACAACATTTTTATGTTGAAGTCCTAACTCCCAGCATCTCAGAATGTGACTGTATTTGGAGGCGGGGCCTTCACAGAGGTCATCAAGTTAAATGAGGTCATTAGAGTGGACCTTTGGGTCAAAAGGACTGATCCTTCTAAAGAGGAGGAAATCTGGATGCAGTATGTACAAAGAAACACTGGCATGAAGGCTCAGGGAAGAGATGGCCTTTTATAAACTCAGGAAAGAGATCTGGAATGCATCCTTCCCTCATGGCTTTCAGAAGAAACCAACCCTATCAACACTTTGATCTAGAACTTGTAACCTCCAGAACTGTGAGAAAATAAACGTCTGCTTAAGCCATGCCACCCAGCCTGTGCCCTAGCAAACTAATACATGGACCTTGTGGCTGAAGCCCTAATTGTCAGGAGATGGGGCTAGAGAGGAAGGCAGGGGCCAGATCCACAGGGTCTTAAAGGCCATGGTAAGAAGGCTTGACTGCTGTCAAAGGACAATGGGAAACTCATGAAGAATTTTAAGCAGGGAAGAAATGTGATTGAAATTTATGGGAGGCAATCAGTAACCACTTGCTTGTGGCTCCTGCTGTAACCCAGGCAAGGCCTGGATTAGGATGGTTGTGGACAGCCCAGGTGTGAATGAGTTCAAGGTGTATTTTGGAAGAGAACTGGCAGAAATGCTGATAGATTAGATGCGAGGGCGAAGGAAAGGAAGGAGCTGAAGCCAAGACTCTTTACCAACAAGAAGAACTGTGTTACATGGGTCTCCTTAATGGTCTCTGAGCTCCCCAAGCATATCTGGGCCCTTCCACTTGCTGTGCTTTCTGCCTGGAAAGCTCTTCCCCTGAGGCCAGCATGCCAGGCTCCCTCACTTTAGGACTCTGCTCAAAAGTCATCTCCCTGGAGAGCCCTGCCCTGCCCAAGCTATTCAGAGAAGCTCCTGTTACTCTCCACCGCCTTCCCTGCGTTATGTTCCTTCAGAGCCTCCCTGACACCGTGCTGTGCATCTATGTGCTTGGGTGTTTACTGTCAGTTTTCCCTAGTATAATATGTTAGTCTCCCTTATCCTCAGGGAAAATGTTCCAAGACCCTCACTGGATGCCTGAAATCGTGGAGAGTAATGAATCCTATATATCTGATATTTTTTTCTCATACAAACCTATAATAATTATAAATAAATAATTTATAATTTAGGCACAGTAAGAAATTAACAATAGCTAATAATAAAATAGAACAATTATAACAATGCACTGTTCACAATTTCATGGGCAGAAGATTCATTCTTGGCTGGGCGTGCCTGTAATCCCAACACTTTTATGGAAGGTTGAGGCTGGCGGATCACTTGAGGTCAGGAGTTTGACACCAGCCTGGCCAACACAGTGAAACCCTGTCTCTATTAAAAAGGCAAAAATTAGCCAGGTGTGGTGGTACATGCCTGTAATCCCAGCTACTCGGGAGGCAGACGCATGACAGGAGGCAGAGGCTGCAGTGAGCCGTGATCGCGCCACTGCACTCCAGCCTGGGGGACAGAGCAAGACTTTGCCTCAAAAAAAGAAAATTCATTGCTACCAGAGATTTTAGCAACCTCAGCATACAAAGTTTTCTTCTTTCTTTACTAAGTCAGCAACTTTCACCTTTTCAAGGAAGCACTAGACAGCTTTTCTTTGTCATATCCGAATTGCATTACCATTTTCGCCCTTTGGAGCCACCATTAAGTAAAATAAATATTACCTGAACACAAGCACTGCCATACTGTGGGAGTGGTTGTTGGAATAGCTGCTGTATGACTAACTGACAGCTGGGTAGCACTGACAGCTGTTATCCTTACTGGCCAGGATAAGCTGGACAAAGGGAAGACTCATGTCCTGGGTGGGATGGAGTGAGACAGCATAAGACCTCATTACACTACTCAGAATAGCACGCAGTTTAAAACAAATACATTGTTTATCTTTGGAATTTCCCATTTAATATTTTCAGACCATAGTTGACCGCAGGTAACGGAAACCAGGATAAGCGGTGACTACTGGATAAGCCCCATGAGGGAAGGGACTTTGTCACGTTTCCTGCTGTATTCCAGAATGGTCTATGGTAGAACCTGAATAAATACTCATTGAATGAATGACTGGAAATGAGTCTTAAAAGTATGGCAAATTCCTGCTCAAAAGTCTTCAATAGTAAAAGTTATTTCTAGCTAGATGCTATGGCTCACACCTGTAATCTCAGCACTTTCGGAGGCCGAGGCGGGTGAATCATGAGGTCAGGAGTTTGAGACCAGCCCAACCAACATGGTGAAACTCCGTCTCTACTAAATATACAAAAATTAGCCAGGCGTGGTGGCACATGCCTATAATCCCAGCTACTCAGGAGGCTAAGGCAGGAGAATCACTCGATCCCAGGAGGTGGAGGTTGCAGTGAGCCAAGATTGTGCCACCGCACTCCAGCCTGGGCAACACGAGCGAAACTCTGTCTCAAAAACAAACAAGACATTTCCATGTGTCTAACATGAAGGAAGCAGTTTTTTCTAGAATGGCCTTAACCAAGAGAAATAAAGGACTCTTGAGGCCACTTATTCTAGAATTTCTTGAGTTATGAGCCCCAAAGTGAACAGTGGTTTTACAAGCCCACTCCTTCCTGGACACACAAGTGGGTGTAACATCACTTTGCCCCACCTTGGTACTTCATTACTGAAGCACAACAATTTGAAGCCCCTCTCCAAAGCCTGCCTCAAGGCCCTGATTTTCAGCTCAGTGTCAGTTGCAGCTCCATCCTGCAAGAACAGATTCTGAACAAATTATGCAACTTCATGGCAAGGGCCCAAAGACCGAGTGGGGGTTTCAGTTTCAGCAAGATAAATTCCTGGGCCATCTGGCCATGATGAAATGTATCTGGCTCCATGTCCATTTTTCTTTCCACCAATCGGTGTCCTTCGGGCCACGCAGAACAGTGCCACTTCTCCCCATTTAATGCCTCCTCTGCCCACTGCAAGTGCTGCCTATTACTGAGGAAGCAGCGACATATTTAGAATGTTGCTTCTGGAAACCACATTTCAGGGAGTTCTCACTTCACCAGGTGGGAAGAAGACCACGATGGTGCAGGAGCAGAGAGACCTTTGCAGGCGTTTCCTAATGAGCCTGCATCCTGGAAGCTTCTCTAATAATAAAGTGAGGTTGGTTCCCCTCAGAACAGGCAGCGAGGTTCAGAATCATGGCTTAGTGACTTTTCTGCAAAAGCGTGCAAACAGAATTTTTTTAAAAATTTCATCAAAATTTCAAATTTTTATTCTGATGGCCTTTCCAAAGGTTGGTCTATAGTCACTCCAGGGTTATGGAGATGTGAAGTCAGTATGTTGTTTCTGTGTTTCAGGTGAGTAGAAAAGACATTAAAGGGTCTCTCATAGACTTCTTAGGAAATAGAGACATCCTCCTTTTAAAAAAAAACCTTTCAAAGAGTGACCCACAATCAGAGTCTCCACGGAGACTGTGAAGATGGGATAGGCAAGGATAAAGAAGGTGCTCCGATGCTCTCAGCATTACTCACTGCCCCCAAAGCAAACCATCTTCTCCCTGTAGCAGACGTCTCAGGAGCCAGCTTGACTTCCTGTCTTTCTTCCCCAGGAACATGATGGAGCAGGGGAACTTTGATTACGGAGCAGGCCACAAGATCCAATCGCCTTGAGTTGCAACCACTATCCCACACTGTGTTTGCAAAAACATTACCTTAAAGGTCATCTCTGGAAGTGTGGCCTTGTGCTAGGGCAAGCAGGGAGAGGTCCCAGGCACCCTTCACAAAGGCTATCTGTAGTCTAGTCATGCCAGAGAAAGGCACCCTTGGAGGAGTACAGTCCTCTCTTTGGTGTGTGACACAATTCAGTGCAGTAAGTGCAGTCTGGGTGTGGTGGCTCATGCCTGTAATCCCAGCACTTTGGGAGGCCGAGGTAGATGGATCACTTGAGGTCAGGAATTCCAGACCAGCCTGGCCAACATGGTGAAACCCTGCCTCTACTGAAATATAAAAATTAGCCAGACGTGGTGGTGCATGCGTGTAATCCCAGCTACCCAGGAGGCGGAGGCAGGAGAACTGCTTGAACCTGGGAGGCGGAGGTTGCAGTGTGCTGAGATTGTGCCATTGCACTCCAGCCTGGGTGGCAGAGCGAGACTCCATTTCAAAACGACAACAAAAACAGAGTAGTAAGTGCTAGAAAAGAAAATAAACAGGAAAAGAAGAGTATCGCCCTCTCCCTCCTGGGGCGTTAAAATAGCTAACGTGCACTGCCTGTTTTCTACATGCTTTGTCTGCATTAACTCATTTTATTCTCACAACATCCTTATAAAGTAGGCACCACTGGTATCCCCATTTTACAGATGAGGAAACTAAAGTGCAGATAAGTAGGTAACTGGCCTAACTTCACGTAGCTCGTAAGTAGCCTAGCTCCAGAGGCTATGAGCACAGCCCCTACACGGTACTACCTGTGAACTTTGAGAATATATAACCCACAGTCATAATTAAGAACACCTCTTAAAAAGAAATCAACCTGAAAGTAAGCATATTAAGAATGGCTTTCTCTCGTGGAAAGCTAATTCGCTTTTTGCTTTCTAGGTGAGTCATCTCACCTGCTTTTCTCATCGTAGCTGAGCTGGCACAGCAGGGAGCAAGGGGACTGCGAGGCTGTCTCCGTGAGTCAGCACTACTCCATCACAAACAGGCTCTCCCCGCCATCCACTCAAGTCTGCCCTTTCTCCTCTTCAGCTCTTGAAAAAAAACAGATAGATGCACAAAACCCCTCTGTCACTCTACCTGTGTCCAAAACACGAACCTCTGACTGTAGCCTGGACTTCCTGAGCCCACAGTGAATAGTAGTCATTATACAACACCACGCTGATCTTTCCTTTCAGAAAGGGCCAACCAAAGATGACAACAGGGCTGGGTGTGGTGGCTCATGCCTGTAATCCCAGCACTATGGGCTGCCGAGGCGGGCAGATCACCTGAGGTCAGGAGTTCAAGACCAGCCTGGCTAATATGATGAAACCCCGTCATTACAAAAAAAAAAAAAATTGCCAGGCATGTGGCAGGCACCTGTAATCCCAGCTACCTGGGAGGCTCAGATGGGAGAATCGCTTGAACCTGGGAGGCGGAGGTTGCAGTGAGTTGAGACCACACCACTGCACTCCAGCCTGGGCAACAAGAATGAATCTCTGTCCCAAAAAAACAAAAAAAAGGTGACAACAGGCTGAAACTGGAGGGAAGAGTGACATGGAAGAGACTGTTGTTGGGTGTGCTCCTTAAAATACTCAACACGGTGCTCACATTTATAATGCCAGCACTTTGGGAGGCTGAGGTGGGAGAATTGCTCAAAGCCAATTTAAAAATTAGCCAGGTACGGTGTCACTCCTATAGTCCTAGCTAGCTGGGAGGTTGAGGAGGGAGGATCACCTGAGCCCAAGAGGTTGGGGCTGCAGTGCGCTATGATTGTGCCACTATACTCCAGCCTGGGCAGCAGAGCAAGGCCTGTCTCTCTGAATAAAAAGTCCAACTACAAGTGTTCCTCAAGCAGCAGATACTGTAGCAGGCACTGTGATGGCCTCAGCACCTACCTGCTTCTCTCCCTGTGTCTCAGCCAAGGGGGCTGACTGGGACTAAGCTGCCCCAGCTCCATCCATGAGGCCTGACCAGATTAAATTAATCAGGGAAATCTCCTTGTGTCCATTGCTACAGTGATTCATGCAGGGGTGGACACTTGGCATATGACAACTCAGTCAGAGTAAAGCCCATACGCCTTGTTTTGAGGTTGGGAAAAGAGAATTCCCTCTTGTACTGGTGTGTGCAGGATGTAGATATGAGGCCTGGGATTTCTTACCAGAGTCCACCTGCGGATACGGCCATCCCACAGGGGAGCACAGAGCTGTGTATAATGCAGAGGAACAGACTGGGGCCCCAACCAAACCATGCCTGGATTTACTGTAAACAACTCATCCCGTTCATGTTTTAAGACGGTTTAAGTTGGGGTTTCTGTTGCTTTCGCCAAAGCATGTTAGTGAATAATCACCATTCACAGTGAACTCCAAATGGCAATGGGCATCTGCCTATGGTTTTGATATTTGGTCAAAGCTAACGTTTATTTGGCTCAGAGCCAGAAACAAGTCTCAGCTCAGGAATCACCTCTTCTGGTTGACACACCCGTTTGTTCACTTGCCCAACTAACAGAGACACGGCATCTACTTACTACGTGCCAGTTCCGATTCCGAGTGCTGAGGTTTCAAGGATAAATAAAACATGACTCCTGTCCTTGAGGAGTTGCATGGGGAAATAATACAAGTAGACCAACTAATGAAGCTGGGGGTGAGGACTTTGATTGTGGTGAGCATCAGGGGCTACTGGAACATAAAGGAGGGGCTCATACGCATTGGGGCCAGGAAAAGATGTTGCGGAAGGTCGTGTTTAAACCAAGTTCCGAAAGCATTGGCTAGGTTGGCAGTTCTCAGCCAGGAGCAGGTTTGCCCACGAGAGGACATCTGCAATGCCTGGAGACATTTTTGGTTGTCATGGCTGGGAGGAGCTTCCGGCAGCTCATGCATGGGTAGAGGCCAGGGATGCTTCTAAACATCCTATAAAGCACAGGACAGTGCACCGTATGAAGCACTCTGCAGCCCTAAGTGTTGACAGTGAGGAGACTGAGCAGCCTTGGTCTGGATGAAGCCTGTGGGAAGGGAGATTCCAGGCAGAGTGATGGACATGTGCAAAGAGCTGGAGATGGGAAACAATAGGACAAGTTTGGGGAAGGTGTTTGGGCTGGAGCCAAGGGGGGAGGTTAAGGAGAGATAGGCATCAGCTAGAAAGACATATCTGGGCAAGCCAGAGCAGAAAAGTCCTGAGCTGGGAGCTTAGAGTCTGAGTTTTATCCCCAAAGCTACAGAGAGCTCCTGGAGGATTTTGAACAAGAGTGTGTGTTTTAGAAGGATTTCCCCGCAGCTGTCCGGCAGCTTCAGCAGTGCTAAGTAATGGAGACTGTACTGAGTGGTGGCTGTGGGACAGACAGGAAGGAAGAAACCTTCAGGGGCACTCCCTCTGCCCATCCAAGTTCATGGCCACAGCCTATTGCCTGTGCCCCTACCTCTCTCCTCCATAGTGTGTAATTACCTGGACATGCATCTTTCCCTTCTCCACAGAGCCTCACACAGATAGGTACAGTGGAATCTCATACAAGCGTTCATGCTAAGCTATGCCAGCCAGCAGAGTAGGTAAAAATCATGTACAGAAAAGCCCTTGAAAATCTCTTAAATCATCCACTTTAGTGTAGCATATGTGGCCCTGTGCATACACCTTATAGGGTCATAGGGAAAAATAAACATATAATCTTTAATGTACAATATAAACAAAATGCATGTAAAAGCTAGTTTCTTAGCTTTAATTTTTGTTCCTTTTCCTTTCAGGGCTCGTATTACTGAATTTACGTATATTAAGTGCACATATGCTGCCATGGTTCCAATGCACTCATTAAATGTCTGCTAGAAGAAATAAAAGATTTGGCAATTCCCAGGGGGTGTTTACATTTGTCCTCTGGCCTCCAGCTCCTGCAGGGTTTTGGCACACGTAGGTGGGCCAGGTGCACATAGGATTGTAAGGAACTAGTGGACTCCGAGCCATGCTGCTCAGGACTAGAAGATGGATTCCCCCAGCTGCTGGGCACTCTGCCAGCTGTCAGCCCTCAGATGTCAGCTCTCACTGGGAATTGGCCTTGGCTAAAGAGAACAGCCTCACTCAAGGACATCCAGTGACCAGTCCACTCTAGAGTACATATGCACAGCCGCTTCCCAAACTCGAGACAACTCTGCAGGGCCATCTGAGCTGCAGAGCCTCCACGGGGTCAGCTGAGGCCTTGTAGTGTCTGTACCACAACCCAACTTTTTTTTTAGATGGAATCTCACTCTGCCACCAAGGCTGGAGTGCAGTGGTGCTATCTCGGCTCATTGCAACCTCCACCTTCTGGGTTCAGGTGATTCTCCTGCCTCAGCCTTCTGAGTAGCTCGGACTACAGGTGCACATCACCATGCCCAGCTAATTTTTGTATTTTTAGTAGAGACAGGGTTTCACCATGTTGGCCAGGTGAACTCCTAACCTCATGATCCATCTGCCTCAGCCTCCCAAAGTGCTGGGATTACAAGCATGAGGCACCATGTCCTGCCACCATAGCCCAACTTTTAAATCTGCCTAAACCTGCTCCCTCCTCTCCCCAACAGTATATCTAGAGCATTCTGGTCTGAAAGAAGTGGCTGCCCTAGGTCAAGAAGGTAAGAGGTCCCAGAGTCCGGGAAAAATGAGGTACCAAGAATAGGAGCAAACAGGGTCCAGAATGCAAGGGATCAGAGAGAAGATACAGGCAGATAGCACTTGAGTGCCACTCACAGAAGGGAAGTTGTTTATCTCCTGCCCAGTGGGAAGTTGCCTACATGAGAGGAAAATTCTTGGCCTGCAGGGGAAGCCTGGCTCTGAAGGAGGTCACTAGGCCATCCTGAAACCCCTCCATCTCCCTCCCAAACCTTCCAACAAGCACCCCACCTCCCACTTCCCACTTACTGAGTGGCCTCCATCACTGTGGGGTTGATAGGTATCTTTCTGGGCAGCCACCAACCTGGTGAGATCTGGACTTTACCTAAAGACTCCCTTTACCCTCCAACACCTCCATTTCTTTGCCTCAGGTTCTCCCAGGGAGCCTGATTTCCCATGAGCAGATACTTCCCTTGGATTAGAAGCCCCTGTTAAAATAGAATGTACTGTAAATTAAGTCGAGGTAATGTATCAAGTCAGGGTAATTATAGCTTGTGTTAGCTGGCAGAGGTAGGAGAAGGAAATGAAAGGCTGAGATGGTGGGGGGCTATGGAAGAAAGTTTTGGGTGAGATGCTAAGGTGGTGATGGTAGTGGGGTCAACACAGGAGTGCCTAGTTCAGGGGGGCAACAAGCAGGTGGCTTCTAGAATGAAGGACAAAATCTCCAAATCCAACCAACTGCTTCCCAGTGGAGCCAAGAGCAGGCTATACCCTTAATAGGGACCACTCCATTATGCAGCACCAGGGCATTCTCGTGCTTGGCCGTGGTCTCTGACTATTACGCCGAAGCTGTCAGATGCTGGGGCAGGGGTGGGAAGTGGGCGGGCAGAAAGGATTTCCATTAATCAGAGGATTACAAATTTACCTAGGAGGTCCCAGACTTGCCATAAGCTTTGTGAGCAGTCAGGGGTTTCCCAGATAATATTTCCTTTTTCTACAAATGGAACTCATCAAAACAACCATTTCAATTCCTTTGTCTCCTTCCAGTAACCACTGCTCACCTGTAACAAAGGAAGCTGGCTGCATCATCAGCCTACAGGCTTGACATCAGACAATGTGCCCATGCCTTCTTCAGCAGGCTGCTGTGGACGGAGCTCTGAGAAATGGGTACATTGCCTCCTTTGTAACATACTTTTATCCACTAGTTGCCCCAACTGCTTCCTGAGTATGGCCCTGCCTGGTAATGTTTCTCTCCTCTTGCTTTCATCTGGTGCCTGCAGTGGAGGTAACGGACAGGCAACCTCATTGCAATGTGCATTCCTCTATTGTAGAGGCTGAACGGCTAACTTATATCTCCAGGACTTCCAGGAGGCTGTGGCTGCGAATAAGACTTTGGTCCTGTCAGTCAGATGCACCTGTGTGCACTCTGGACAGAGGAAATGGGGCAGACCCACCTTTCTGCTGCCTTGGCTGCTGAAAGCTGGTTTGCTGCGCACTGGAGTTCTTAACCCCGGATCTGCGGGGCTCTCTCATTCCTGGATCATGCTACGACCGTGTTTTCTTAACCTTGGTGTTCCAAGGCAGGCCACTTCTCCACCTTTCTGCTTGGGGAAGAGGCAGCTCCTCAGGGCCAGCCCTGTGGTCTCGTTCTAGGAATCTTTCCAGGAACATTCCTCCAGCCCGCTGATGATTTTGTGAGCACCTAATTCCTAATAGTCATTTTTTGGATCTGTTTGAAACAGCTTGATGTTTTCAGTTTTCTGCAGCTGGACCTTGCCTGGTACCCCTTTTTGTAGATTTACATGTACTTTTCAGCTGTAGAAGCATCTGGTTTCAAACATTTCCCCGAAGAAAGCCTCTGGAATGAGAACTAATGACTGTGATTGCCTCTTTGAGAGGCATCAATGACTCAACCAATACTTCTTAACATTTTCAAACCCACTGCCCACATTTTAGGATCTGAGCCCACTGGACTGACAACTACCTCCAGTGCATGGAACTTTAGACAAGGTGCCGGAGAGAAACTAAAGGAAGTATTGTAAAGCTCCCTGCTTCTGAGAGGTCAGCATTCATTTTCAAAGTTGTAACTCAAACAATCAATTTCAGAGTCTCCCTCATAGCCAAGGTACATAGCTGGCTCCCTTCCTGCCATAGATTTTTAAACTTAAAAAACAGATCAAGGTTGAAGAGGTGCATTTTTCTTTCTGAGGGATGATTTAATGATTACTTGCCTTTTGGAAGCAAAGGCTTCATATCCACATACTGCGTTAAATAATTTGGCTGGTAAAGGAAAAATCACTTAGGTCTTTATTCTGTCTGAGAATCATATTTGCAGCATTTTTTTTTCTTTTCCTCACTGCTTCATTATTTTCCACATGACTTTCATTCAGAAAATGACATTTTAAAAATACTTTGAAATAGAGATATTTTTGCTTTTACACTTAGGCTGACATTTTCTTTTCTACCTGCTTTCTACATAGGGATAAATTAATTTCAATGCCAAAGTTGGTTTAATGATACAATCTGGTCTTTTGGGAGTTTGGAGCATCCACAAAAACAGAAAACCAAACACTGCATGTTCTCACTCATAAGTGGGTGTTGAACAATAACACATGGACACAGGGAGGGGAACTTCACATACTAGGGCCTGTTGGCGGGTGGGGGGCTACGGGAGGGAAAGCAGGGGGTGAGGGGATTGGGGAGGGATAGCATTAGGAGAAATACCTAAGGTAGATGACGGGGTGATGGATTTAGCAAACCACCATGGCACATATATACCTATGTAACAAATCTGCACATTCTGCACATGTACCCCAGAGCTTAAAGTATAATAAATAAATTTTAAAAAGAAAGAAAATAATACATCCTTCTAGTGGGAGTGTGTCCTTCTAGAATATTACCACCAAGTGAGGCATCATTACTGCTGGGGCTGTACTACATTCCTCAGCTGGCAGAGTGACCAAAAGGTTGAAGATTGTTGCTATAAAACGCAGTGATCCCAAACCCCTTGGAGTTAAGGGTCTCCCTTCTACAGGCCCTAATATCTTTTGCTCTATGGGAAAATTTTGGAACAATCCATGCTGCTACAGCCCTGGTGCTAAGATTTGTCTTCGTAGCATGTATTTGCTTATTTATTCATTTATTTGTACATGCAGGTTGTTCCTTTGGGACCCCAGGCATCTTTCAAAAAATTCAAAATCAAATCAATCTCCCAGTGCTTTTGTTTCTACCGTGTGAAGTTTCCCCAACCTGGCAGGAAGAACTGGATATTCTGGCAGGGCTTCTGGATCCCCAGACCCAGTGGGAAGAATGACATGTTTCCAAATGAATGACCGCTCACTGCTGCGCTAATGGATTCTTTTGCCAGAAGTGCTCTGGTAATTTTAGAAAATCAAGAGCTCCGAAAAAGAATGCATTGTTTAAAACTATGACTCACTTTTTTCCCCTACTTTATTTGCTGGTCCATGTTCTGCCTGTGTGAGTTATTTATGTAAAAATGCTTGTGAGCCCTGACATCTAGCTTCTTCCAGAGGTTCAAAATATAGGATATGGATTATGTTACATAAGGATAGATGTATAGTGAGGAAGGATGAATATAGAAGACATACTGCATGGTGGTTAAGGGGAGGAGCTCTGGGACTGGGTAGGCAAATTATATAACTGGTCTCAGTTTCTTCATCCATACAATGGGCATAATGAAAGCATCCTTGACTGGTAACTACGCAAATGCAATGAGATAATACACAGGAAGAAAACAGAATAGGGCTTGGTCTATAGTAAGCGGCTGATGAATATTAGACATTTTTCATATGATTAGTATAAAAAGCACAAGAGGAGATACAGGTAAGCATTTCATTCTTATAGCCAACAAACTAATTTCTTTATTTTATTTAAAATTTATTTATTTACCTTGAGGTGCATACAATATCTGGCATTTCTCCCAAGTCCACCAGCCTAATTTATTAAAGCCGTTCCCTAGATGACCATTTTCTCTTAAGGGAGCTTATAGTTATATTTTTGAGATCACATGCACTTCTCAAAGAAATATCTATTTTAAAGAAGTCTATTAGAATAAACCAGGCTTCCCCTAAAGTAATCTGTACTTGGTATACTTATACACATCTGTGAGGGTGAGCAATCTCCTCTTAAAAATTACCTCTCTTCTTCTATTGTTCTAGGTAAGTTGCTAACATGACATTCTAAAGGTATTAAGTGAGTGCTGCAAATCATGTCACTGTGGTTAAAAAACCATCTGCAGTGTTCTCTTTTTAAGGTTAATAGGGAAACCTCTGGTCCATTTCCTCACAACTGTCGAAGTGTCTTTGCCTAGAAGCTCACACACACACACACACACACACACACACAAAACCTATTAATGCCAATCTTGAAATAAATTAAGAATTCTATTGTATCTCAGCTGCCTGGACAAAAGAAAAAGTTCCCCAAACTAAACACGCATTGAAGAAGAAGGTTCACTGTTGGTGGGGAAAGATTAACTGGAAGCTTCTCATGTCTGATTTTTAATCACAGGCTGACTACCAAATTGCTGAATGAATTTGGCATAGGAAATAATTTTTTATAAGGAGAAAAAATTAACATTATATAATTTAACCTAGTGGGAAAATAAAAGATTTGCCCCAAGCATCTGTAATTTTATAAAACTAAACTACCAAACTGTTTTATGAAAAGGAAAAAGGAACAAAAGATAAGGGTAACACTACCAACACAAACATGAAGGTTAAATATAAGGAAGGTGATTAGAAATTCAAATTAGGTAGAATATCTCTGTTTTTCATTGGACCATTAAAAAAATCCCACTTTAAGATTTTGTGGCAAAAGATGACTAATCCTGAGGGGAAAAAATATTCTTGCCTTCCAATTAGCCTGGTATATTTTAAAAACCAAGTGTCAAACTACAACTTCTCAAATTACAACATAAGTTTATCCAGATATATTTGAATTATAACTCTTCTTAAAGAAAAATTTTTATTTGTATTTAGGGAAACATTTAGGGAAATGGGAAGGAAACACTGTTCATACCTAGGTGTGTCGCATGTTCTCTCATAGATGAGTGTTGAACAATGAGAACACACGGACACAGGGAGGGGAGCATCACACACTGAGGTCTGTGGGGGGGAACAGCAGAGGGACAGTGGGGTGTGGGGAGTTGAGAAGGGATAACGGGGAGAAATGCCAGATATAGGTGATGGGGAGGAAGGTAGCAAACCACATTGCCATGTATGTACCTATGCAACAATCCTGCATGTTCTTCACATGTACCCCAAAACCTAAAACACAATAAAAATATATATATATGAAACAAAAAAAAACCTAGGTGTAGATTCAAGCTCATAGGAAATGGTGGGGCAGCGTGAGGCATTACTGTACATCTGAGCACAGGACCATTCACCTGAGCTCATGGGTGCAAGGGCAAGTTATAGGGTGCATGCAGCTGGAGAGGAGGCACCAAATTGCAACCTAGCATCTGGGGAAATCTGAAGGATTAAAATAATTTCTGCACTTTGGCCACATCACTGAACATAAGCATGGACTTTGTCACATGAAATCATCAGACTGCTCTGTTGGACATCTCATTGTTTTCATGGCATAGCAAGGAGTTATGAAATCAGGAACAAATCCAACTTCTCAACATCACTATGAATTAAAAGAAGCCTGTCTTCAAGTGAATTCTAACTAACTCAGGCCATGGTCCCTACTGAGTTTCTAAGGACAGAGGGGGGAAAATTAAGGGCATTTAGAATATCCATTAAGTTTAAGATCCATAATGTGCTATTCTTAACATGGTGCAATTCAGAAATCATGATCCTTTCAGCAATTATCTGTTACTCTGACACATTCCAAGTAGTTCTACTTTGCAAATTAGGTAATAAAAAAATAGAAAACATTTTAGTACATTTTAAAATTCCACAAATATGTGATAAACTGAAACACAGAGGGATGCTCTATCCTCCTTGCCTTCAGGGGAAAGCAAAGCTTGTATTCACCCAGCCCACCAGAGACTCACATCGTATCCGCTGTTGCGGATTCCACGCCGGGGTCGCTCCCGAGTCACCAGAAGGTCCATCTCGGTTTCCCCTGGACTCGGGCTGTTCAGAGACTGCCGGCTTCGGTAGACAGAGTTCTTCATCTGTTGCCTGAAGAAAATTCAACAACTGTTATGATGCAGCAAATGCCCTGACAGATGGAATTCTCCACTGATCCAAAGTACAGGCAACCAATGAAGGGTTTGGATTTGCCTCACAAATCTCAGAATTGATGGTGTTTGTTCCCAGGATATAAGGGGCTGTAGAAAGAGTGAAGTAAAGATTTTTTTTCCAGATGCTGTAATCATTTGGCTGAACTGTAAGTGTTCTTTCATATGGAAACTAGGTAACTATAGTCAATTGCAACATTGCAACCTCATTTAAAATTCTGCTGATGGCAAGACCAGGGGTTCTCCCTTGACCCTCTAGGACAGCTAACGCTGATGGAACAAACTTGCCTTTGTTGACTCAGCAAGCTCCTGTTCCTTCTACTCTTTCTGGCTTCATACACAGGATTCTATGATGTGTTAATAAACCCTGTAGCTAGTGGGCTGCTTAGTATTATGACTCTGGGTAGATTTCTTTTCTGCTATTATGGCAGTATATTTCCTTTTAGACTAAGAAGCCATAAACTCAGAGGTAATTTGGGGCTTATCCATTTGTCCACCCTTTCATCCACCCACCCATCCATACAACCATTCATCAATCCACCCACCTACCTGTCCGTCCATCCATCCATCCATCCACTCACTGACTCATCCATCCATCCATCCATCCATCCATCCATCCATCCATCCATCCAACCATTTACTGAATGCCTACTATGTGCCAGGCACCATGGAAGATGATGAACATCCACAGTGAACAAAACAGATTATGGCCCCGGTTCTCCTAGAGGTTACATCCTGATGAGAGAGACAGATAATTAACATGATAATTTCAGAGTGATAAGTGCTATTAAGCTGTGACAAACGGGGATTAGGATGGGAGACAACTTAAGATAGGATGATTAGGGAAGGCCCCTCCAGGGAAGTGACAAGTCCTAAATGGAGCCGGCCACACGTTGATCTGGGCACAGAGCATTTCAGGCTCAGGGAGCAGCATGTTCAGAGGCTCCACTCAGCTACTGCTAAAAAATTCATACATTTGTCACCCCTGTCTTGTCTCCACTTGTCATTAGAAAAATCTTTTCAAAAAGTGGGAAGGAAACAGCAACACAGTGAGGATAGTGGCTATGCTTTCCTTCTTCCACAAGAGGCAATTTTACAAGTCGGAGATGAGGCTCATTGGGGACAAGAGAGTTCCACATGATCCTGCAAGGTGGCAAAGGGATAGCACTTCCTTCTCACCCAGCCATAAATTTCTCTGTGTTTAATTTGCATAGAGAACTCTCCAAACACTGCCTTTTTTTGGAGGGAAAGGGATAAGGTCTCAAACTGTCACCCTGGCTGGAGTGCAGTGGTATGAACCTGGTCTCGAACTCCTGGGCTCAAGCAATCCGCCCACCTTGGCCTCCCAAAGTGTTGGGATTACAGGTGTGAGCCTCCGTGCCCGGCCAACACCACCTATGTAATGTCTCTATTCTAAGATTCTAGCTATTCATGGGTTGAAGGTGAAGATTCTGTATTATTTCTTCCCAGTAACTACGTGAGAAGCCAGAAACCTGGCAGGCATACACACTTTTTCACAGATACACAATAAGTTAGTCACAGAACTACAGTCACATATAGTCTAGGAGAGGCAGTAGAACTCTAAGCCAAAACACTATCCCTGCCTTTAGCCTTGGAAATAAAGTAGACACCACTGGTTTTAGACCTTCACCATGAGGAGCTTATACCTGCTCAAACAGCATCTGTTGTCTTTGCTTGCCTGTTACCCGTGATAACCTTCCTTTGGTAAGAGCAGCGTGATGTCACGTGGGGGCTCCCTTTCCTCCGGGGGTAGGCATGTGACTCAGGCTGGACCAATCCCAGCATCATATCCCCATGGGCACAGTGATGTGTCAGAGGCTGGGCGCCTGACCTGAGTTGGTTTGGTGGGACTGAGTCTCGGGGCTTTTTACAGGGTAACTAGGAAAGAGGCATTCTCTTGGCATTAGGGTTTCTAAGAAGATATGATATAGGAGTTGCTGGCAGCCAGTTTGTCAACATGAGGTAAGAGCCTGACCAAAACTGGGGCCAGCAGAGAGTGAAAAGAGAGCAAGATGTAACATAGGAGACATCGTCTGACCCCTGGATCCAGCCATGCCGAAGTCTTGACTTTTCAATAATGCTCAATAATACATTCCCCTTTTATGTAACCAGTTTGTGCTGGATTTCCGTCATTTGCAGCCAAAAGAATTCTGACTAATTCTAATATAGGAGTTCACAAGCTAATAGTATAAACTGTGCCCTATAGTTATCTACAGTGAGAGGCTTCCTTTAGGGAAGCACAACCTCAGTGGGCTGGAAACAATCTGCTCTGAGTGATTCACACTTTCCGAAGACTCCAGAAGAATTCTCATCCGTGACCTAATTACACATCATTTTGGGGGAAAGGCAGACTTTTACAACTGTCTTGAGATTATCAATTAGCTCATTTAGAAAATATTTACTAATAAGGGTGGTGGTGGAGTAAACACTAAGATTAGCAATTGACACTTAAGTAGGTTATTTTGCAAGTATTCGAAATACAATAGTGAGATTGTGTAAGCCTTGCCAAGAACTGTAAATGTTGGTAAAAGTGTGGACATTGGAGTGTATAGTAGTCTACTTTTCCCTCAGAGGCAACAGCCCCTTAAAATATACAGCCTAAAGGCCACTGTTTAACGCGGATTTCAATTGACCAGACCACCAATGCAGGCCTGGTGTGCAAGCATGTATTTAAAAATAAATTAGACTCTCAGGTAGAGAAATTATCTATTTTAATAAGATACTGCTCCATTAAGTATATTCATTTCTTGCTGATATTTTGCTAGATACTTTTTAAAGGCAATATATTTTGAAGCATGCAAACTTGAGAAGTAAGTTTTTTACCTGCTGGGTGGGTAATGTTGAGTTTTACTTGGCTTGTTAATCCCAATATAGTTTAAGAAAGTATTTCTTAAATTATATTCTCTTTCTATGGAACCCCAGGGTTCCATAGAGATGGCCTGGGAAGGAGTGAGGAGCAGAAGGAGGCTCAGCTTCCATCAGAGCAATTCTGTCTTTATATATTATTACCTTATATTGGGTTCCCTAGAAGCAGGTTCTAGGATGGTTTGAGAGTAAGTGGTTTATTTAGGAGGTGGTTCCACGAAGCACTAGCTGGGGAGTGAGGAAAGAAAATCAATAAAGGGTATGATTTGGAGATTTGTATTTTGGGCAACTGAGGCGCAAACTCACTGGAGAAGTGTGGGAGGCAGTTGTTTTAAAAGGTAGGTTTGTTCAAGACCAACCTGACCAACATGGAGAAACCCTGTCTCTACTAAAAATACAAAATTAGCCAGGTATGGTAGCAGGCGCCTGTAACCCCAGCTACTTGGGAGGCCGAGGCAGGAGAATCACTTGAACCCACGAGGCGGAGGTTGCAGTGAGCCAAGATCACACCATTGCACTCCAGCCTGGACAACAAGAGCAAAACTCTGTCTCAAAAAAAAAAAAAAGAGTAGGTTTTATTATGATTTAGGTATGGCACAGCCAATAGATCAGGACATGACTGCCATTAAACTATGGCTTGTTACACTCACAGATCCCAAGAGGAGGGAGCAGGCCACACCACAGGGGAGTGTGAATAATTTTGGTTGAATACTTTTGGCAGATTTCTGGGGCACAAGGGCTATCCCAAGTTTTCTGGTACCTGGCCCTGGGGTAACCAAGGCAGGCAGATAGTGACTCAGAGTGTAAGCCCTGTGAGATCATCTATAAAGGAGGCAGTTGGTGTTTGGGCTCTGGACTGGCTGCTTTGCACATGAAAGGCATGTTTGCAGGTGAGTCCTTTATTAGCACTAGGCATCCAGTAGCCTGGGGAGGATAGTTTCTCTGGGGTCAGATGTACAAATAGTGAAACACAGAAACTAGAAAGCGTAGTTATTGCAACAGTGTAACTTACACCTCGAGGTCCCTTGCCAGGGGTATTTATCCATCAGTTTCCTTCTGTTATGGACCGAGGTTGCTCCACAGTGCCTGAACTACCTGACATTTCTGGTTGGTAGCTGCTGAGAAAAAGCCTTTAAGTTGGAGTCACAGATGCCTGTAGTGAGGAGGATGCTGCTGGCCTGGACAGGCACAGGGAGAGCTGAGGGCATGGACCGGGGCCACCAACAGCAACCATCTCAATTACGTTACGTACTTTGTGTCTCTGGGTAAGAGTTTATAATGTAAAAATGAGGCATTCTGATTTTTTTTTAAGGTCCTGAAAACGATTTAAAAAGATTTAGTAATGAGTCAACATTTGGAACCTAAACTTTGTCTTTTATTTGATTTAATTTAGGTCTTAAGGTAAAATTCTGTTACTGATTAATATAGTCTGGATATTTGTTCCCACCCATAACTCATGTTGAAATGTAATCCTCAGTGTTGGAGGTGGGGCCTGGTGGGAGATGACTGGATCATGGGGGCGGATCCTTCATGGGTTGGTGCTGTCCCTGTGACAGTGAGTTCTCATGAGATCTGGTTAAGAGTGTGTGGCATTGGGGTTTCTAAGAAGTCTTTTGCTATAGACTTTTAAAAGGCAATACACTTTGAAGCATGCAAAATGAAGCATTACCCATCCATCCATCCATCCATCCATCCATCCAACCATCCAACCATCCATCATTTTCTGAATGCCTACTATGTGCCAGGCACCATGCCCCAACTCTCTTCTGCTTCTGCTTTTCCTTCCACCATGAGTAAAAGCTCCCTGAGGCCTCTCTGAGAAGATGCTGGTGCCATGCTTGTACAGCCTGCAGAACCATAGGCCAATTAAACCTCTTTTTTAAATAAATTACCCAGTCTCCTTCTCAAAAGATATATATGCAGCCAACAAGCATACAAAAAATGCTCAGTATCACTGATCACTAGAGAAATACAAATCAAAACCAAAATGAGATACCATCTCATACCAGCCAGAATGGCTATGATTAAAAACTCAAAAAAGTAGATGCTGGCGAGGTTATAGAGAAAAGGAAACACTTATACACTGTTGGTGGGAGTATAAATTAGTTCAACCATTGTGGAAAGCACTATGGCAATTCCTCAAACAGCTAAGAACAGAACTACCATTCAACCCAGCAATTGCATTACTATTATATCCCCAGAGGAACAGAAATCATTCTACCATAAAGACACATGCATGAGAATGTTCACTGCTTCACTGTTCACAATTGAAAAGATATGGAATCAACCTAAATGGCCATGAATGACAGATTGGATGAAAAAGAAATGTGATAGATATACACCATGGAATACTATGCAGCCATGTTAAAGAACAAGATCATGTCTTTTGAAGGAAGATGGATGGAGCTGGAGGCTATTATCCTTAGCAAACTAATGCAGGAACAGAAAATCAGATACCATATGTTCTCACTTATAAGTGGGTGCTAAATGATGAGAATTCACGAACACAATGGAACAGACACTGGAGTACACTCGAGGGTGGAGAGTGGGAGGAGGGAGAGGGCAGAAAAAAATAACTGATTTTTTTCAGTTATTATTTCAGTTATGATTATTTCATTATTTTTTCAATTATTTAATCAAATAATTGTGAAGTAGGCTTATACCTGAGTGATGAAATACTCTGTACAACCAACCCCATGACACAAGTTTATCTATATAACAAACCTGCACATGTAACCCTAAACCTAAAATAAAAGAAAAAGAAAACTACCCAGTCTCAGGTATTTCTTTATAGCAATTCAAGAATGGCTGGCTGGGCATGGTGGCTCACATCTGTAATCCCAGCACTCTGGAAGGCTGAGGGAGAAGGATGGCTTGAGTCCAGGAGTTCGAGACCAGCCTTGGTAACATGGCAAAACCTGATCTCACAAAAAAACAAAACAAAACAAAAAACCACATGAATGTCCTAATATACTGATGCTTCCTCTGGACTAGAGCATGATTCCTTCACTTGTCCTGCTATGGCTGGGTCACTGAGAGCAGAACCTCTGGAGAGTTATACTGTGAGCAGTAATTAACAGGTAACTCTAACCTGTGATAGCAGATAAACAGCAGTCTCTGGAGTCAACAGCAGAATGTGTCAAGAATAGCACCTCCGAGCTTACTGAGACTGTCACTCTCTTTTTTTCTGTCTGTCCCTTCCATCACCATCTCTGGCGGATCCTATCTTCATTCCTATTCCTAGCTCACCCAGTTTATGGCTATCCATACTTTCCCCTTAACTGGTCAAAAATGTTTTAAACATTATTTTTGGTGCTTTATGGTCATTAAACCATTTCTTCAATGAACATTTGCTGAGAATTAGCTATATAATGCATGGCATTAGCAGGTCATCAAAAGCCCCAAGAATCTGGCCTGCACCTGTGCTAGGCAGAGCAGATGCCTCTCTACAGAAACAAGTTTGGTTGATTTTTTGTTCATTCTCTTTTCATAAAAAGCCTAACTGAAATTTTTCTCAAGTAACTTCCTAGCAAAGTTTAATTTGTACATGAAAATGATTATGTTGATACAATTCATAAAATTTAGCCCCAACTCCCACCTTGATTTTGTGGCTTTGATTTATTTTCCCCGAGTGTCGGCATGAAATCCAGGAAAAACAGCTCCTATCCCAGATCCCATCCCAAAGACCACTGAAGTAAAAACCCCGAAGTACAAAATAAAAGCTAAAGAAGCAATCAGCCTCCCTATAGAACCCCTCTCTTTTTTCTTTTTTTTTCTACAGTTATTAACACAGTGACACATGCATTAGGAACCACATCATGGTGTGATTTTATATCAATAGCTTGTCATACCAACCAAGCCTAATTAGAAGCATGGTAAATTAAGCACTGGCTGAGAATTCCCTCTTTTCTTTATTGGAAATAAATTATGTTGATCCAATTCACAAAATTTAGCCCCACCTCCCAACTTGAGTCTGTGGCTTTGATCCAAGCCTGTCACTGAGTCATTTTTACTTTTAATAAGTACCTACTCAGGCCAGAAACTGCCCTATGGCTCCCAGTCTGTGGAGAATGTGTCTGTCGTGGCTCTGTGGCATGCTGGGGTGGCGGCATGCTTATAGCCAGAGGGGAGTTACCAAGGAGAATGCATATTGGAAAGAGGTGGCCTCAGATCATGAAAGCGCTTTGGGAAGGTAGGAAAGGAAGAAAGGTGGAGACGTTTGGCTTCACTAACCTATGCCTTCGACCCCGCATGTGAAATCAGCAACAAGGCTGCAGCCATGGTCTGAAGGTTTTTCCCTCCAAACCTCATGTTGAAATTTGGTTACTGTCATGGTGGTGTTAGGAGGTGGGACATTTGGAAGGTGATAGGGTCACGACTGCTCCTCCTCGTGGGTGGAATTGGTGCTGTTATAAAAAGATGAATTTGGCCCGCTCTTGCTCTCTCTTTGCCCCCTGCCTTCTGCCATGGGATGATGTAGCAAGAAGGCCTTTGCCAGATGCTGGCACTTTGATCTTGGACTTCCCAGTCTCCAAAACTGTGAGAAAATATGTTTCTGTTCATTATAAATTACTCAGCCTGAGGTATTCTGTTATAGCAGCACAAAATAACTAAGGCAGATGCCAATTTATTTTTTATTTTTACTTACTTTTTTTTTCAGAGACAGGGTCTCGCTATGTTGCCCAGGCTGGAGTGTAGTGGCTATTCACAGGCGTGATCCCACTACTGATCAGCATGGGAGTTTTGACCTGCTTCATTTCCGACCTGGGCCGGTTCACCCCTCCTTAGGCAACCTGGTGGTCCCCCACTCCTGGGAGGTCACCATACTGATGCCGAACTTAGTGCAGACACCCAATAGGCATAGCGCACTACAGCCCAGAACTCCTGGACTCAAGCCATCCTCCAGCCTCAGACTCCCAAGTAGCTGGGACTACAGGCCGTGCCACCATGCCCGGCAGCAGATGCCAATTTAAATCATCTGGCTTAGCCCTTCCTCGCTGGGACAGGACCTTCTTTTAGATCATTACAGCATCTCATACTTCGAACATCCACCACACTTGTCATTAATAAACTTTTGGGGTGATTCTTTCTCTCCCATTAGGCCTTAAGAGCAGCAATAGGACTGTCTTGTCCACAATTAAATGTTGAAGGAATTGGAACTAAATGAATGAATGAAAAAAGCCCACATGAGCATGACAGCATTCAGCACCTGGAATGGTGCTTAATACATAGCAGGTGACAATATATGTTGAATCAATGAACAAGTCTGTGAATGAATGAGATAAAGCAGCATGGAGCTGTGAGCAGCTGTGCAGTAAGTACTTACTGAGGCTGCATGAAAAGGTGAGGCATGAAATTTGCTTTTCTTACTCAAGAGCCTCTAAAACAATTGAACAATACAATGTCCCTTGATCTGGAAGTTGTACCATTAGGTAGGTGATAATTACAATTACGATTCAGCTCTAAAAAAGCAACCAGTTTGAAAATACCATTAAGCTAAAGGACAATTATGGTTGTTTGCCCAAGTATTTTTTTTTTTAATGGCTTTAATGTTATTCTCTTTCAGATTCATTACAGAGCACCTGTTTGCACAGACCAGTGTGGTACAGATCATTGGGCTGCAGACAGCACAGTCCTATAGTACCAGATAAGGGACCAGAATACATTGCCCGAGGCCTGCCCTTATCCCACCAATGATACAGCACCCTTTACAGAATCCCTTAGAGACAGCACCTGGTTTTCGACTCAGCGAATGGAGCACAGAGTTCTGAATCTGGATCCAAAACATGCTCCATTTCCTTTGGGGCTTTTTCATACATCTTTTTTCTTTCGGTCAGACCCTTGCTCGTCTCCACCGCGGGGAAGTCGTAATATCCCTTCCTCTTGGCTTTGAGGCGCAGCTTGTTCCGATAGTGCTCGATGTCCGATTTCTGCTTCAGGGCTTTGTTCACCTAGGGAGAGAGACAGTCTCAGGCCCACACCTGATCCAGTGCGGCCGACAGGTGGGAGACTTTCACCAGGAGGTTATAACTTCTAAAAAGCCATCCTAGGCATCACCTCTGGTCTGTTGAGCTAGCCAGACCCACCTGTGTCCCACTGTAAGACAAGCCCACAACAGTGGACCACAGAGAATGTGACACCTGGCACTTTCCTGAGTCCCCTGAGACCTTCCTCCAAGGCCCCCTTCTCCCTGTCTGTCCTTTCCCTGGTCAGGCCTACGCTTGCTCCACGCTCTTAGTGATGTAGCTCGGCCTTAATGATGCCAACACCGTTTTGATTTCTCTGGGTGGGTACCTCTGCCAGTTCTCGGTGCACTGACTCTAGCTCTTGTCTTGGGGTACCCAGTGGTCTTCACTGCCCTTCAGCTGGTGACCTGCTGGATAAGACAGCAAGTTCCTGAAGAGGCTGAGTTGGGACGGATGACGTGGAAGGGGAAGCAGCCTGCTCCCAAGGCCTTTCCACACTGTCAGCCTGCATCTGAGAGCATGTCTTTGTAAATCCATGTCTTTCTCGAGAGATAGGTAATTTTGAAGCATCGTATGGCCACTAACGCCAACCAAGTCCTGCCCTATAGGGCAAAGGCAGTCTGGTCTTTTGGAAGAGAACATGGCTAATGTACCTTGCAGCCTGTTGGGGATATAAGCAGATGACTGTGCTTAATAAATAACAAATGATGAGAATGTCACACAAACATTTCCAAACTTTCTGTTTTTATTATGTTCTCTTAAAAATAATCTTCAAAAGAATGTCATGTAATTTACAAAAGAAAAATGTACAGTTTCAGGGTGGTGCTTTCTTCATTTAAACCAGCCACCCATAATAGAAGGAGGAAGAAAATTATAAGACAACCTGTGTCTGGCTCCACAAGGCAGCAAATTTTAGAGAACAATGCAGGGCTCTCTTCCAATCCAAACGCCAGCAAGGTCCATCCCTTTAACTACTAAAATATAGCATCCATTTCTGGACAAGGAAGATGCTAATTTGTCCTCCTTCTTTGATGAGGTGATGGGCCTGGGAGGAAAAGGGAGTGATAAACTGAATCTATCCCAGATTTGGAATCTGTCTCTATGACATTCATATCATGAAGCTGGGATGAAAAGATCCAGGCCTGGTGGCCATTACGTGCCCATGACTGAGCAGAGGGTCTGAACCAACAGCAGTTATCAATGCATTAGTGTCAACCTCAGAGGCCTCTAATTATGAGGCTTGCATGTCTGGTGGCTGAATTGTGCCAGAGAAAATTCAGTGGCTGTGACTAGTTTTGAGAAGACATCCAGATTGTCAAATTGTAGAGCCAAGAGGCAAAAAGTACATGATTAATCCTTCTTCATTGCTAATTGGTGGTGATAATAATAACAATCATCATCAACATCATAAAAGTGCTTATTGTGTGCTAGGCACTACTCTAAGTACTTTACGTATATTCATCAATTTGATCTTCACAGCAGCCCTATTTTACGGATGGAGATACCGAGGCACAGAGAAATGAATATGCTCAAGGGCACACAGTAAGTAAAAGATCTGAGATTTAAACCCCTGAAGCATGGCTTGAGAATCCACACTCTTTTAAGCACAATGCTATTATTCTTTGATAGGCTGTAGTAAGTCAAAGAGAAGCAAGCAGCACTGGACAGGAAGTCAGGGGACCTCAACCTCGTGGCTGTCACTATAACCTGCAGTGCGACTCTGAGCAAGCCACCTGTCCCCTCAAGCTTCAGCTTCTTGGTCTAAAAAAATGAAAAGGTTGAAAGAGAAGTACTCTGTAAGTCCACAACCAGTTATTTTTTTTCAATCGATGAAGGTTAATCCATCACATCTTTAGGCCATCTCAGTCTTTCTGCCCAGAAAGCAAGAGTTGCTTCCTGAGTTGGGTTTGTAAATGTTTTTATAAGTGGCCTGGATGCTGCATATTTGCAATATCTGGTTTTATAGGGCTGTAGCATGTTCCTTGAGGTGTGGTGGGAAAAAGACATTAAAACTTTGAAAATCTCCCACCTGTTGCAGTTAACAACAGCTGGGTATAAACAAATGAAATGAACAACCAACCTGACAGCTTAAGAAGAGAGAAAAAACTAACAGCGTGTGTGTACATATGCTTGGGCACACATGTAATGTAAACGTCCACATGTACAGTCCAAATGCATCTTCTTAAAAGTTCATAAACATTTTCAATCTGCTGCAGAAGATGAAGGAAATGCAGATAATTTTTACCTAACTTCTGGCATCTATCTATCTAATTTTCTTTGATGAAATCATCACTCTACAGTGAATGTTACAAATATTTTTCAGACTCTTAGAAAAGCTGATTCACATGATATTCATTGATAGCTTTCTGGATGCAGCCAATGAGTTGTTTCAAGTTTGCTCAAAGGAATAAATGTCATTTCAAAGTCCATAGAGTGGCCCACATCCCTGTCCATATGACATTATCTTCCCTAGTCCCTCTCAATTCAAGCTTCTTCCATCCCCACTACAAGCAACATCCCACAATGGACAGTTTAGGAGTGTTGCCAAGAAAGGCAAAAGGCTGTGTGTGAGGAAGTCGGGGAGCAGAAGCTCTGATGCTTCTCTTCATAATCACGTTTTTTTT
>PVKP010031610.1:10753-26905 GCA_004027715.1 Plecturocebus donacophilus | reverse complement strand
GAACACCACAAAGATATTCCTCAAGAAGAGCAACCCCAAGGCATATAATCGTCAGATTCACCAGGGTTGAAATGAAGGAGAAAATGCTAAGGGCAGCCAGAGAGAAGGGTCGGGTTACCCACAAAGGGAAGCCCATCAGACTCACAGCAGATCTCTCAGCAGAAACCCTACAAGCCAGAAGAGAGTGGGGGCCAACATTTGACATCCTTAAAGAAAAGAACTTTCAACCTAGAATTTCATATCCAGCCAAACTAAGCTTCATAAGTGAAGGAAAAATAAAATTTTTTGTGAACAAGCAAGTACCCAGAGATTTCATCACCACCAGGCCTGCTTTACAAGAGCTTCTGAAAGAAGCACTACACATGGACGGGAACAACCAGTATCAGCCATTCCAAAAACATACCAAAAGGTAAAGAGCATCACCATAATGAAGAATCTACATCAACTAATGGGCAAAACAGCCAGATAGCATTAAATGGCAGTATCAAACTCACATATATCAATATTAATCCTAAAATTAAATGGACTAAATACCCCAATCAAAAGACACAGACAGACAAAGTGGATAAAAAGCTAAAACCCATCGGTATGCTGTATCTAGACCCATCTCACATGCAAGGATACACAAAGACTCAAAACAGAGGGATGGAGGAAGACTTACCAACCAAATGGAGAGAAAAAAAAACACCAGAAGCTGCAATTTTCATCTCTGATAAAACAGGCTTTAAAACAACAAACACCATAAGAAACAAAGAGGGACGTTATATGGTGGTGAAAGGATCAATGCAACAAGAAGAGCTAATGATCCTAAATACATATGCACCCAATACAGGAGCACCCAGATACATAAGGCAAGTTCTTAATGACTTACAAAGAGACTTAGATTCCCACACAATAATAGTGGGAGACTTCAACATTACACTGTCCATATTAGGCAGATCAATGAGATAGAAAATTAACAAGGATATCCAGGACTTGAACTCAGACCTGGAACAAGTAAACTTAACAAATGTTTACAGAACTCTCCTCCCCAAATCCACAAGACATACATTTTTCTCAGTATCACATTACACCTATTTTAAAAGTGACCACATAATTGGAAGTAAATCAGTCCTCAGCAATTGCATAGCATCTCACAGGTTTAAATAACATATTGGTTGGCTGCTTGTTTGTTATTTTCATCCCCTATTCCTTCCTGTCTCCATTGTTAAGCACAATTACTGGCATTAAAGAGGTTTTTAATACCCATTTTTAGACTGCATTCTAGCCAGGGCAATAGAACAAGAATCTCGTTCTCTCTCCCTCTTTCGCTTTCTCTTCTTTCTCTCTTTCATTCTTTTTTCTTTCTTCTTTTCTCTCTTTCTTTCTTTCAAACAAAAATCTTCATTAAAAACATGAAGTCATAATTAGTAAACTAAATATTCATTCATTCATTCATTTTCTCACCAACAAACATTAACTAAACTCAACTCTGGGGCAGGTATCATGCCAAACAATACAGATAACTGAGTTGGCCTCTGCTCTCAAGGAATTTACAATTAAGGGAGAGATACAGAGAAGAAAAAACACTACTTATAATAAAGGTTGCTAAAGAGAGTCATGAAAAATACTATGGAAATATATGAAAGAGACACATAACAGGGGTGTGGGGTAGAGGAGATTCAAGGAAACCTTCCCAGAAGAGGCGCCATCTAAACAGAATGAGCCCTGAAGGACAAAAGTAGTCAGCAGTTTAGGATGAGTAGTGATATGGTTTGGCTCTGTGTCCCCACCCAAATCTCATCTCAATTTATGATCCCCAAGTGTCAAGGGAGGGACCTGTAATCCCCATGTGTTGACAGAGGGAGGTGATTGGATCATGGGTGCAGTTTTCCCCATGCTGTTCTTGTGACAGTGAGTTCTAACGAGATCTGATGGTTTTGTAAGTGTTTAGAATTCTCTCTTCTCTCTCCTGCCACCTTGTGAAGAAGGTGCTTGCTTTCCCTTTGCCTTCCATCATGATTTTAAGTTTTCTGAGACCTCCCCTCAAAGCTGTGAATCAATTTAACCTCTTTCCTTTATAAATTATCCAGTCTTGGGTATTTCTTTACAGTTGTGTGAAAACGAACTAATACAAGCAACAAATACAAATGTGTGATAAGAGAGCATGGGCAGTTTGGGGAAGTCCAAGTAGTCCCCATAAGGCTGCAACTTTGGAGGGGTAAGAGAGGAACTAGAGAGACAGGCAGGAGTCAAGTCATGATGGGCTTATATACTCTGCTGAGAAGTTTGGATTTTTACCCTGAAACAAATGTGTAGATGATGTCACAGAGATATTATCTCCAGATAAGTCAAGAAATTGATGAAAGATTCAAGGTTTACATTAGGGACAATGTATAGCACAGACTGTTATCCCCCAATATCTGTTCTTCCCAGCTAATACAGTAATAAATTTTTTTGCTTGGCACTTGTCCATGAAGTGAAGGGCCATATTTTCCAGCTTCTCTTGTAGCTAGGTATCACCATAGGATTAAGTTCTGGCCAGTGGGATATGTGTGAAAGTGATGTGTGCAAATATTAAATTATATCCTTAAAGGAAAGGAGTATGTTTTCTCCTGCCCCTTTTTGTATTCCTTTGAATGGAATGTTCTTAGAGAAGAACAAAGAGAGTGCATATAATACTGTGAATGCCTCATAGAATGAAGACAGAACTTTGTTCACCACAGCATCCCCATCACCTGGGTTAAAGAAGGTACTTGCTAATTTCTGTTGAATAAATTTGTGTAAAACGCCTCATTTTCTCTCATTAGAGAAAAGAAGTGCTGCCCTACATAGTAAGGCTAATTAAAGCTAGTGAATCTTCTTTATCTGCCGATAAAGCAGATCCACCTGTAAAACAGGTAGATCGACCTAACCCACATGCACAGTCATTCTAAACCATTTAAGACTTTACCATTTTAGGCACTGATTTAAGCAGAAAATCAAACTATTGTGAAGTCATAGTTTATGAGTATAATGTAATGGGTTCATTTGTTAAAATCAATAAATTATATATCAAGTCACAGAAAACTCAATATTCACATTATTCAAAATCCTGTCTCCTAAATGATCTGATACTTTCTCATTTAGCATGCCCCTCTTATACCAGACCAATTTGGCTTGCCTTAAATGAACAGGTTTCTAACCTCTTTTAACATAGCTCATTATCACAATGGCTTAATAACCAAAATCTAGCTATGAGAAAAGGTAACATCATTACATACATGCAAGAATTTCTAAATCAAGCAACCTTTTTGTTTCTAACTCCACAGCACCTAACACCCTGACTCCAGGTGATGTCAACTATTGAGCTTAGTGAAAAAGAGGCACTTCCACCTAATTAATATAAAGGTATGCTTAGTTTTTTTTCTTCTAGTGACAGCAGTGCCACCTTAATTGATTCTATCCTACATACTAGCTGTGAGATCACTACACCTTTTACATACATGACAAAGCAGAAATTCCATCTATGCAAATAAAAAATATTCTTAAGATTCACAGGAAATCTTTCGACTTTATCAACTCACTTTAACTTCAACTAAAACTACTTTGGCCCCTGAGTAGAAACAAACCCGAGAATATAATAGGCATTTTTAAAATACTGAAAAAGTATAAAATGACATTTCAATGTCATTCTGAAAGAAAAATTAGGTAAAATTAAAAATAGGAAAAATCATAAGTAGCAAGAGACCAACCTAACATTAACTTATTTTAAAAGACACCTATGTTCTTTAAGACATTTATTATGTCTGAATGTCATTTTTTATTAATAGAAAGTAAATAGTAATTATTTAGTCTGAAGATAACACTGACTGTAGCTTATTACATTAATAAAGGCCTGGGAACAGCCTGCCTCTCCCAACACATACATAGATGTTTGGTTTAGTAACTCCCACTAGACAAAAACACAGTTGTTAACTATAAACACTAACTGTATATTTTTGTGAAGCCTAAATAGCTGAAAAGTCAGTGGCTGAATTTTTTTAATTCCGGTTATTTCATAATATCTGTACACAGTATCATGAAAGACATTTTATAAGACATTTTTCAGCCACATGCAGTCACTCACACCTGTAATCCCAGCACTTTGGGAGGCCAAGGTAGGAAGATCTCTTGAGCCCAGGAGTTCAAGAACAGCCTGGGCAACATAGGAGGCCTCATTTCTACTTTAAAAACAAAATTAGCCAGGCATGGTGGTGTGTGCCTGTGGTCCCAGCTACTCAGGAGGCTGAGGCGGGAGAATCATTTGAGCCCCAGAGGTCAAGGCTGTAGTGAGTTGTGATCATGCCACTGCATTCTAGCCTAGATAACAGAATGAAACCCTGTCTCAAAAAAAAAAGACATTTTCCATAACACATGACCCCAATACTATGTCCCAGCCAAAAAAGGCATGAGGGAATTGCTTTTACCTCAACCATCTGTCCACTAGTAACCTATGTCAGGTATAACCTTTAGAAATATTTTTAAATATCAGTGTATACACATAAAATTTCCCAAAAATCTTTGGCTCCGCCCCACTATAGAGCATACACAGACAATGAGGTACCACTTATAATAGTGGGTTAAGCAGTTTTGTTTTAAATACGAGTCTGGCTTTGCTATTTAGAACTAAGATCAACACCTTTATGACAAATACAAACATACAACTGACTTGGATTGAGAATTCAAAATTAGATTACCATTTAATCCCTTGAAAGACAGTCACTGATCAAAATTAAAATAAAAGGAGGAGGATCTCTACAGCAATTTGGAGCTAGACTGCAGAAAAACAGCATGAGGTCTGTGTTAAATCGAGCATAAATCATGAACATTCCAATATAGAAGCAGTAGTACCAAAAGGCACACTAGTTCCATCCTCCTTGTGGCCACATTTTTTTCAAAACAAATTTCTCTTTTTGAGGTGATGAAAATGTTCTAAAATTGTGGTGACAGTTGCTCAGTTCTGTGAGTATACTAAACACTACTGAATATATTACATCAAATGGGTAACTTGTATGATGAGTGAATTATATCTTAATAAAGCCGTTAAATTTTTTTTCAACACAGGTTTGTGAAGTCAAATACTGTACACAAAAACAGAGCTCTGACTGGCTGTCAGTAAAAAGATTCTCAATTTGTTTTACCCTCTAAAGTTTTTTTTTTCCAGTTCAAAATAAACACACCCACACACATATACAGACACGCACCTGTGCACACACATGCACATACATACACACAGCTTTGGGGATTAAAATATTCAGAAATACGTTCCTTGCTTTTCAATAAGAAGGTATAGAATGATAGTAAGTATCACAACTACTGACATTTTGCTTTAATCCCATCAATTGAAAGGCTACAGATATGAAAGGATCCTTTGGGCTAAAGAGCTTTTTATATTATTAGTACAAAAGTGTTGAATTAGAAACTAAAGGCCTATTCCTAGCTCCACCTCACAAGATGTAACCCTTCTGCAAGTTACTTAAACACATTGTGCATATTCCTAAGGAATAAACAGAATAAGGACAGTTAATTATGCTTCAAAAGAGAGATGTTCTAAAAACAAAGGGTATTATCTTTATTTAAAGTTTGAGCTAATGGCCTAATGGTAGAGTAAGTAAAATTTTTCTAAAAATTATTTTTTAATATTGTCATTTTATCATCAAATGACACTGGGAGTGATCACTATCTATAAATGTAGGTATCACTGCTAATAAATAATATATGTCATCAATATAGTAAGCTAAGCTTTCCAAGCACTTGGATATACATTATCTTAATAACAGTCACAAAAACCTGTGAATATACAGTATATGACTAATGTGTTACCTGGTCTTTTCCCTTCTGTGCACCTGAGGCATTTCATAACCAAGGATTATCTATCTCATTATTTGTCTGACATTAAAACCAAAGGGCACCATGTAAGACAGTAGGAAAAGTACATTCATGTACTTTCAACTTAAAAGGTTAGACTAGCCCTCTAACACCTAAAGCTGTTCTCAATAATCCATTTAGACTTATCCATTCATTTATCAAAGCTACTATCAAACTTTTATCTTCTGTTAGGGTATTATTTGATTTGCTGTTAACAGTATGATAAAAACTTGAGATAACCATAACAACTTAAAATCCATAGAAAGACATTATTCAAACCAGAATTATACCTCTTCCCAATGACTTAACTATTACAAATGCTTCAGTATTTTCTTATTCTTTTTGGGGGGACTTAAAATCTGGAACAATCAGAGATAAATCAAAAAAATGTGTGACCTCTGTGATTATCAGAAGACCAAATGTTTTCATGTTTAAAAGACATTATTCATAGTAATACATTATCCTGCATATCCCTTTTCCTTCAAAAGGGATATTAAAATTTAAAATCCTATTAAACCAAACAGTATCATATTTAAATATACATTGGGTTAACTGTATTAAAACTGACATTTTTCTTGGATTCAATGTCATGCCATATTTGAGTAAGTAATAAGCCAAGCATTCACCATAAACTTTCTTGTCTGCAAGAAAACTAGTGTTACTTCTAAACAGTCTACTTACCATTTAAGAGAGGCACGTTTGAAAAACAGCATTCCAGCTAGGATAAAGACAATATAAACAAAGACGACACACAATTCCCCTCACATTTCTGCTTCATATATGCTTGGCAAAGCTCCTATAGTATGCTCCAAATTATCAACTAATTTAGCCACAAATCCATGAAAAGAGTAATAAATATAGTTATATTTCACATGTGGCTTAACTATGCTTAGCACTCTATATGCATTATTAATTTAATCCTTAAAACAACTAGATGAGATAGTTTATAAGGGAGATGAACAAGGATCAGGAAAGGGAAGCAAGTTGCCCAAAAAGAAGCAGTCAGGATTTGAACCCAAGCCTATGATTCCAGGGTTCAAGATCATAGCCATTAAGCTCTACTGCCTTTCCACTAAGAAATATCCAAGAATGAGGCCAGGCACAGTGGCTCATGCCTGTAATTCCAGCAATTTGGGAGCCTGGGGCAGGAGGATTGCTTGAGCCCAGGAGTTCAAAACCAGCCTGGGCAACATAGTGATACCCTGTCTCTACAAAAAAAATACATAAAATTGGCCAGGTACAGTGGCTCATGCCTGTAATCCCAGCACTTTGGGAGGCCGAGGTAGGCGCATCACAAGATCAGGAGTTCAAGACCAGCCTGACCAACATGGTGAAACCCCATCTCTACTAAAAATACAAAAATTAGCCAGGCATGGCGGCATGTGTCTATAATCCCAACTACTCAAGAGGTTGAGGCATATTGAAGGATTGCTTGAACCCGGAAGGCAGAGGTTGCATTGAGCCAAGATCATGCCATTGCACTCCAGCCTGAGTGACAGAGCAAGACTCCATTTCAAAAAAAAAAAAAAATACATAAAATTAGCCAGGCATGGTGGCATGCACCTGCAGTCTCAGCTACTTGGGAGGCTGAGGTGGAAGGATCACTTGAACCTGGGAGATTGAACCTGTAGTGAGCCTTGACTTTGCACCTCTGCACTCCAGCCTGAGTGACAGAGTGAGACCCTATCTTAAAAGAAAAAAGAAACATCCAAGAGTGGAACAGAAAACTTTGTTAAAATGAAGTGATCTTTAGAAAAGTATTGCCATTTTTTAAAAGTGGGACCAAGAAACAAAACTCTATAAACTACAAGCAAAACTCTTACCTCCTTTTACTGAATAGACTGTAAAGGCACTTGACACATAGACTATAGAAATCATCCATTAATCACAATCCTCTATACCCATGTCCTTATAAGCTTTGAGCGGTAACACAACAATATAACAATGTCAGGCCCTGTGAACTATGTCTGGCATGGCACAACAACAATGAAAGTGAGACTACAATAATGAAAATCAGTTGAAAGGTTTAGTGTTTGACTTACTCCATTTACTTTCACCCCCTTTCTTCACTTGCCTTTTTCTTCTTCATCTTTCTCATCTGGAGCAAATTAAACCATCACGTTGTAACAGGCATTCCTCCAATGCTCTGCTGGCCTATTTTCAAAACCATCTCAAACTGTAGAAGCCTTTTATCAACCTCAAAGCACATAATCCTTGACAACTTTCTTCTAGTATTAACTATTTCAGGTCAGCAATTAACAAAGCAATTTGTATACTATGTTGTAAATGAAAGCAGCTTTAAAGTTAGCAAAAGTGAACTTCAAATCAATGAGAGGCAAGTGTGCACAGAACAGGGCAAAGCTTTGACACCATCAGCTGTGCTGCTTTAAGTTCGTGTTTCTTGTGTTCTAATAACTTCTAGTTTTTTTTTCTTTTCTTTTTTTTTAGTGTGATTGTAGCCCACTGCAACCTCGAACTCCTGGGTTCAAGGGATCCTCCCACCTAAACCTCCTGAGTAGCTGAGACAACAGGCATGTGCCTCCATGCCCAGCTAATTTTTTGTTTGTTTTTATAGAGACAGGGTCTTGCTTTATTGCCCAGAATGGTCTTCAACTCCTGGGCTCAAGCCATGCTCTTGCCTAGGCCTCCCAAAGTGTTGGAATTACAGGAGCGAGCCACTGCATCTGACCTAATGACCTCTATTTTGGAGATATCATTTCCTAGGCAGGTCCTTCACAGTCACTCTTAGCCATTACCCACCAACATTAAAAACTCTGTAAGAACTCAACACATTTTTAGATTTAGACCATTAGACCAAGCATAACCAATATGTACCCTTGAAATTGTGCAACAGAGAAAAAAATATTAATGCCCATTAACTTTTCCACAGGTCATCATGGGAATTTATGGTTATGAAAATGTTTGAGTGTTTGACTAAAAGAACAGTTTCGGGCAGTATGGCACCACCTCAGTGCATTCCAAAATGTCATCTCAGGGTTACCACAGCTGCCCTTGTAAGCAGAGACTCTCTCTGAAATACTGGGTTTTACCTCCAATTTTCTAGGAATATTGCATTCTAAGGCAGAATGTATCTGAGTTTGTTTAAAGATTTTTAAATAGCTAACAGTTAATGTTCTCTGAAATCTCTGTGTAAAGCAGATGCTTCAAGAAAATACAAGCTGCTTTATTTTGTGGCTCCTAGGTGCACTATCTTGTCACCACCCTGCTCACTCAGTACATGTGCTCCACTTTGAAGGACCCAAAGTAATGGAAAGATCACTGGATAGAGATTCTATTTGTTTACACTAGTACAATGCTTGGAATATAATAGGCACTTAATAAGTATTTGTTGAATGAATTGGCAGAATGGTTTCAAGGACTAGTTTTCAATTGCAAGAAAATTGCAGAAAAATTCCTTGAGACATATAATTACTGGCAACCTCACAAAAGCAAAGAAAAAAAAAACAGGCCAGGTACAGTGGCTCACGCCTATGATCCCAATACTTTGGGAGGCCAAGGCATGAGGATCACTTGAGGCCAGGGGTTTAAGACCAGCCTGGGAAACATAGTGAGACTTCATCTCTACCAAACAAAAAACCTTAAGAAAACATACCAATTGTATACTGGTAAAGAACAATAAAATTCATGTTGTTTTAGTTTAGTTGGAAAGGAAAAGGCTGTCAAGATGTTATATAAAGATAATACTGTTAGAGGGTATGTTAGGATAATCAAAACCCAATTCATATTGCAGACACTAAGAAGAGTTTTCAGTTAACTCTTGGATTTTCTTTTGTAAGCTTTTAATGTTAATGATGTCAAGTTTACTTGGAAAATAAATAATTGTAATGTATATTCATGTTTCCATGTAACCATCTAGGGTGCTGGGGCTAAGGAAGGTCAGGAATCATGTCTCGTTTGTTTTCCACCTTCCTCTTGCTTTTAATACAGATTTCTATACATATTAGCAGTTCCATAAATGTTCAATAACTGCAAAAAATAAGTGTCTAATCATATAAAATAAGCTCTTAACTGAATATCCTCCCCCCACCCGTCCCCCCAAAAAGACTCTCTTGTGCTAAAGAAGCATAATTCGATTTAAATAACAATAGAAAAAAAAGTAACTGCTCTTAATGGCACCCGATGAGAGTACTAACAGATGAGTCTTGGTTCATTTCAATTACACGACCCTGCCATATCTATTTTCCTACAATATGAGGACCATATAGCCAGTCTGCTATTCACAGAGTTGTTGCATGAATAAATCAGTACATATTTACATGGTAACTATTACGACAAGCTATTGGGAAAGAGAAAGTAGTTTGTTTACCTCCCTAATCTCCACCACCCAAAGCAACAACGTACTATGTGAAAGGCCATGATTTAAGCACTTTACTGCAAGGCGTACAATCTCATCTAATAGAATCCTTGGTGCCAGAGGTGTTTCTGAATTTAGAAATGTCCAGATCTTTAGACAGGCATACACTTCATATACCATATGTTATGTAATACCCCATTAGGGTCTATGATATTACCCCATAAACATATTATTCATTCTACAGCAAAACAAAGCAAAGATTAACATTAAGTAGAATAGGCTGGGTGTGGTGGCTCACAGCTGTAATCCCAGCATTTTAGGAGGCCAAGGCAAGAGATCACAAGGTCAAGAGTTCAAGACCATCCTGGCCAACGTGGTGAAACCCCGTCTCTACTAAAAATACAAAAACTAGCTGGGCATGGTGGTGTACACCTGTAATCCCAGTTACTCAGGAGGCTGAGGCTGGAGAATCACTTGAACCCAGGAGCCAGAGAGGCAGAGGTTGCAGTGAGCTGAGGTCTCTCCATGGCACTCCAGCCTGACGACAGAGCAAGACTCTGTCTCAAATAAAATAAATAATAAGTAGAATAAAGACTATAACCTATGTCAGTTAAAGTCAGGTTTTGCCACCACATGAGTTTTGCCATCTAAGTTATCAAATAAAAATTTTATGAGTTTTCAGAGCTTTTGAAATGTAAATGTTGCAAATAAATTGTGGGACTAGGCCAGGGACGGTGGCTCACACCTGCAATCATAGCACTTTGGGAAGCCAAGGCAGGTAAATCACCTGAGGTCAGGAGTTTGAGACCAGCCTTGGCAACATGGCGAAACCCCATCTCTACTAAAAATACAAAAATTAGCTGGGTGTGGTGACACACACCTGTAGTCCCAACTACTCGAGCAGCTGAAGCAGGAGAATCGCTTGAACCTGGGAGGTGGAGGTTGTGGTGAGCTGAGATTGTGCCACTGTACTGTAGCCTGGGTGACAGAGACTCTGTCTCAAAAAAAAAAAATTGTGGACCTAGCTAATTCATGTAATCTTTACAAGTACCGTAAGTGGTAAGTTCTATTATCCCTTTTTTTAATATGAGATAACTAAGGTATAGGGAGATTTACTAACTCACCCAGTGTCCCACAACTATTAAGTCTCCTAGCTGGAATTGAAACCCAGGCAGCCTAGCTCCAGAGCTTGAGCTCTTAACAAGTATGCTCTACAAGCTCTCTCAGAAATCACTTCAGAACACCAGACAAACACATGAAAAGTAAAACAGTATTAAATGATCTAATATCAAAAAAGTAATAGAAGAAACATCATAAGGCAGCATTTATTCATTATTCAATAACTATTTATAGAGTGCATACCATGTGCTAGGTGCTCAGAATACAGCAATGAGCAAACCAGGTAATGTCTAGGTTGCCCTCATGAAGCCAGAGGCAAGTGGGAAAATGGCTAGGCATCACATAAGCATAATTATGACACAGCAGGGCAGTGTGTGACTGCTATTCACCTTCAGAGGGGGAGGAGATCTAGTTCAGTGGGGAATAGTGTAATAGGACCTGAGATTTGATCTGTTCCTTAACTAATGTTGGGATTTGAAATGACAAAAAAGAAAGGCATGGCATCCATTTGACAAGCACCTATTGTGCAGCTGCTCTATGCCAGGAATAATGCTAAGCACAAAAGTTCCAAACTAGGGAAAATCAGCTTAAACCAATAGAGATTTGTGAAAGAGAATAACAAGGACATATGGAAAAGGAGGCTGGGATCAAATCATGGAGGGTCCTCGCTTGAGTGGCTCAGTTAAGGAGGAAGTTGACCCTGTAGGCACCGCTGAAGGTTATTTTGCAGATTATTCCCCCACAATATTAGGATTTACTCCTATGGAATGTCAATAATCATCTGCATGTCTGTTTGGGACCAACTAGAACTCAAAACTGGATTGCTATCAAGGAAGAGCTTAGGGCAATAAATTCATTTAAGCCTCAAGAAACACAGTAACCCTCAAGAAACACAGTAACCCTAATCTCTCAAGGAATAAAGGTATGGCACTTTGAAAATGTCGGAGACACAACAGCTAAAAGAAAATGGTAAGTCCTTCTTAAAATTCCGAAGGCCATTTCTAAAACCTAGGTTATTCCTTTACACACAAATAAAATTTCCAGCCTTCCGAAGGTAACATATTTCCAAGAGAAAATAAGACATCATTCTTTGAAAAATAAATTCTGAAGTTGAACAATGATCTCATTTTTAATAAAGTTGGTGACAACTTACCTTGTAGCACAAGTCACAATGTGACAGTGGAAAGTAAACTGCCTTTTAACATATTCACTTCAGTGTTCCCATTCCCCATCCCCTTACCTAAGCAGAGTAGAGGAACTGAATTACATGTTTATTTAGCATACTAATCATACAGTATTTTATTCTCAGGTATTAATATAAATGATATACTATGTATCCTCTGAAAAACTTTTTTTAATTTTCCTGGATAATTTTTTTAAGCCAATGACCTTCCCCGTAAAAGACTCTTCAGTGGTTTCCTATTGTTCTAAGAATCAAACCCAAATTCTTTCTCAGGACCTCCAAGTCCTATTTATCTGTTATTGGGCTGCTTCTAGGCTCTCTAATATCCTCTTTAATCACTACCAGCTCACTAGGATCCAGCCATACTGGCTTGCTTTCTGTTCTTCAAAATACCAAGTCTCTTTTTCCCCCCTTAAGGCCTTGGCTCTTACTCTTCTCTCTGCAAGAATGTTATCTGCGGAATGTTCTCCCAGATCCTGACAAGGTAGGCCTATTCTTTCTTCTCTTTCAGGTCTTTGCTCAATCATCTTCTCTGAGAGGCCTTTTCTGACTTCCCACACTAAAGTAGGCCCTTCCGAGTTCTCTGTATGATATTCCCCTACTTATTTTCATTACTCTTACTATAGTCTATAAGGATCTTCTTCATTTGTTTGCTTATTTATTGTCTATATTCTCTGGTAGAATATAATCACTGTGATACTCCACAAGAGCAAAGATTATGCCTTATAAGATTTATCATTGTGCCTAATACAGGGCTTTGGCAAACAAGTACCCAATAGATTTTGTATAATGAATTAGTAAATGAATGAATGATACATAAAAACCTGATATGAGTATCAGTAACTTCAGAAAGCCATTTTCCCAATTTTGAGATATTTTCTCTAGGGCTATTCATTTCTCTAGAGTCTTTCCACATTTTCTGAAATAATTCCTGGAAATCTGTTGTATTATTTCATAGCAATAAAAATAGATCCGTTTCAATCAGCAGATTTAAGAAAAAAATATTTTCAAGAGGTTTTAGTGGTTCATCAAACATCAATAAAAATCAAACAATTTGAAAATTAGTCAGTCTTATTTCACTAATGCAAGTCAAATTACATGAAGAAACATAATTTAAAATGTAAATAAAATGAGAAATAAGATAATCCAATATGTAAGTACAGTTACCTTTAATAACATCAGAAATATTCAATCTGATAACCTCTAGGTGTACCAGATGGGCTGTCAAACACATATTGAATCATATTGAAGATTCAGAGCAAAATCCTTATGGTTAACTCACATCCATCTTCATTCTTTTCCTGGCAAATACAAATAGTCTTACTATGCAATCACGTTAGTGGCAATCTTAGCTTAGACTTAGTGTCAATAATAATCATGAAAAGAAAATGGTATAAACTCTTTTCCTTGAAACAGTTGTAAGTTTGTATGTCTTTTGAGAATGGTTTCTCAAGAAAATTACAGATTTAGAAAGGTGGGCCTATTAGAATAAGTACCCTTTCCCCACTACATTCTATTTTTTAATAAACCTCAAGTAAACTCAGGAATTTACCAAATCAATAGGAAAATGACAAATCATCTGCAAGTTATCTAACTAAATTGATAAGCAATAGGCTTTACTTTTCTTGTGAAAACTACTTTCTTCAGAACATCACCTAAGCCTTATATAAACACATTACACTTTTTGAAGTGTGCTTATAAAAATGGCAGATTAAAAACATTGGGCTTTTTAAGAATTGAAGCTCTTATGTATCTGTTTTTTAAATACATCATTTGATGTTGCAGCAGAAACTACTCTCATCTTACTGCCATAAGAAGTGCTACCAGGCAATGAAATTTAGCCATTATCATCATTCAAAACTTGGTTTTTTCTGAGATTGCTGCCAATTAGTGCACACTGTGTCAATGGCAACACTTGGTCACACATCAGGCAAACAACTCTTTTACTATTAAGTATAAGGATATTAATAAAAACTTGCAGTTAAGGGAGCTAATATATTTAGATGTAAAATGATGTCACAAATGCTGAATTATTTCATTTTCCTCAGTTTTTAAATTTGAAGACTAGATACGGCCTATTTCCAAAAACACAGCTGTATATGTCAGCATGTGCTTGTTCACTGGTATTTGCCTCCACTTTGTGATTCTCCATTCAGTTTCCTTCACACACTAATTGTAGCATGGAAGTGAGCAAATGAACCTCAGCCTGGGAGCTAACACCATAACTACATGGGGAGAAAGTGATATTGCTAAGAGTGAATAGACTTTTTTTAAAACTACGTTGTTTTGAAATATGCTGCTTTTGGAGGGTTTATACAAACATGAGATGCACTGTTAAGAAACTGTGGCTTCAAAAAAAGAAAAAAAAAAAAGCAGGTGCCTTCCAGAGACAGTTTTAAATCCCAGCGTCTCTTAGTCCCCATTCAATGTGCTTAGTAACCGGCCTATGCTAACTTGAGTGACTTTATACCAAATCACTAAAGTCCTCTGACTACATTAAAATGATGAACATCCTAGTTTACTATTAGAGAAATGGAGCCAGGCATCACAAGTTCCACCAATCCTCTCTCTCTCAGGCCTGCTCAGCAGCCAGGAAAGAATCAGATTTAGGATCATGTACGAGATTGCATACAAATACTGTGTGTGTCACACACACACACACACACACACACACACACACACACACACATTTAACTGGCTATTGTTCTTGGGTTAAGTTAATGAAACCTAGAAAGAAACTTTAAAGTTCACTAGTTGATATTTACTAAGGATATTTAGTGAAGGAATGATCTCATCGCTTTCAGTAAACTATAGCCTAGACTGCAAACCTCCAAGAAAATCATTAATCAACTGTGATTAAAAAAAAAATTAAAAAGTCAAGATATTCAGAGCTGAAATCGTTCAGAGTGAAGTTAAAAGCTTGGGGAAGAAGAGGAGTGTGCTCCTGAGTTGGAAACCAGCAGAGGAGACTTTCTCAAGTTAGGAGATTGAAGGAGAAGTGGATTAGGAGGCACAAAGCAGAAACTGTTCGAGGGCAAGAGACGTGGTGCCGAGGCGGGCAGAGGGACCCCAGACTGTCAGGGCAGCGACAGCGAGGCCCAGAAAAGAAAATCTTGGAGAGATGACAAAGCAGCACAGGAAAACTAGGTTCTGGGCTCCTAGAAGAACCCAGGCGTCCGACGGAGCCACAGGGACCGGGAGAAAGGGATGCGAAGGTGTAAGGATGAGGGCGCGCACCAGGACGCGGGAGAAAAAGAGGGTGGGCGGGCAAAACGAAGCTGATTCCCTGCTCCTCTGCTCCTCTGTCCCTGGCACAGATCGCAACTCCTCGCCGCGCACCGCGCAGCGCCGGTCCAGAGGCGGGGAAGCGGCTGACGGAGCCCCTGTGACTTCAGGACCATGCCTCACCTTGCTCGCCGCCGCTCCTCCGCCGGGCGCTGCGCTCCGAGGGCCAAAGAGGGAGTCGCGCGATGCAGCCCAAGCTCCCTCCTGCTGCGAGGCACCAGCACCCGCACCTTCGCACCCTCTGCTCGCCCGGGCCACTTCACCCTGTTCTGGCGTAGGCGGAGAGCACGGACCCTAACCAGAATGCCGCTCCAGTTATTTTCAAAAGTCCCCGGACCAGGCTTCCCGGCAACAGAAGCTGAGCTAGTGCAGCCGCGGCGGC
>PVKP010031610.1:0-10653 GCA_004027715.1 Plecturocebus donacophilus | reverse complement strand
AGTGGCCCTCAAGCCTCCGAAACAGGGAGGCTCGGGTGTGAACCCACATGACTTCTAGTGCCAGGAGGCAGAAAAAGTGAAAAGTGTCAAGTATCCAGGGAAAACAGTGCATCCGCCCCGGGTTAGCCACTTCAAGGAGGTCCACCCGTGCATTTTGCCAGCCGTGGCCTCGGCCTCCTCACAGTCACGGCGGGGCTCGGGCAGAGGGTGTGCTCTGGAAGCGGTGCCAGCTCACCTCAGTGCGGCCCACGTCTCAAAATAAGCCTAACCCGGGCTCTCACACAAATGTCACTCTTCTAGTGAGATAATCGCTTCATCCCTCCCTCTCTCTGCTGCAGTACACAACATTAAGAAAGAGGAAGGATACAAACTACAAATAGTAACAGTTTAACAATTTTACTGAGCATCTGCTATGAACCAAGCACTGAAGTATCAACTTACCTAACTCACAGCTACTCTATAAGTTACACGCTATTATTTCCATTTTACAAGTCACAAAACTGAGACGTATAGTTAAGCAAGTTGCCGTAGGTTATATAAACTAAGTGGCAGAAGCGGGACTCAGGACCCCAAGCGGTGTGATTCTGGCACCCAGGCTCTTAACCACTATGCAGACTGCTTCCAAACTCTGGTGGGACTCCTCTTCTAAGTCCGAATCTTGATTCTGTTCTGTCAGCCTAGCCCCCAACAAAAACCCCAGTCAAGCCTGTTTTTCCCCTTGCTTGTCTTCTCTTCATTCTTTGCCTTCTTGACGGTTACAGCCTGGGGCCACCTTCTTACACCTCTTCTTTTGCCCTTTCTACTTATGATTCCAGACTCCTCCTTGGGAAAATAAAGTGAGCTTGCTCTGAGCAACCAGTTTAATCAATGTTGGGATTTTTTTCTTTGGCTGTTTCCTTCTTCTTTTTCTTAAGGAAGTGATGCGGTGAGTGTGGAATCTTTATGTTTTCTATGATTAGGAGATATATTTCAAGCAATCAGTTTTAGCATGTATCAAAAACCTGGCACATAGGTTAAAAAAAAAGTACAAACTGAGCTGGTGTACTCTCAAGTCACTGCTTTGTCCTTCCATAAAAAGGTTCAAGTGGGGTTACTTTATAATAAGTTTCTCCCACAGAAATGACAGTAAAAATGGGATACACCAGTGTGGGCCAAGCAGCCTTTATCCACACAAAGAGAAAACCCTCATAGCAAGGGTCTGGAGATGGGGGCAACTGCATTTGAACTGCAGTAACTTGCACAGATTCTCAGTTTAAAAAAAGGAACTGGCAGCAAGATATTACAAATATATTTATCCAATAGAAATCCATTGCATTTTGGGTTCAGATGCTTTGTCTGAATACTTAATCTACTGGATAGAGCACTAGACTTGAAGTCAGAAGACTATGTGCTATGTGACATTAAGTTAATGCTCTGAGGGTGTTTTTCCAAATTTCTAGTGGGAAGCAAAATAATACTGGTCTGATATGCCCCACAGCATTGTTTTGGATTTCAAAAAAGATAACACATGGGAGAGGAAGTTGTACTTGGAGAAAAGGCCTTTAAAGAGGTAATTCAATTAAAGTGATGTCTCTAAGATGGGCCCTAATCCAATATGACTGGTGTCCTTTATGAAGAGTTTAAGACTTAGACATATATGCATACAGAGTAAAGACCATGTGAGGATGCAATGAGAAGGCAGCCACCTGCAAGCCAAGGAGGGGCTTCAGAAGAAACCAAACCTACCAACACCTTGATCTTCTAGAATTACAAGAAAATAAATTTCTGTTAAATTAGCCTGTCTATGGTGTTATACTTGTTTATGGTAGGTCTAGCAAACAAATACAATGGGAAGCATTTCAAATGCCAGCTAGAGTATCTGCTGACTTAGTAATTGTTCATTGCTTAAAAATATACACATTTATTATCTGTTTCCATGTGTCAGGAGTCCAGATATGGTTTAGCTGGGTGCACTGCTCAGGGCCTCACAGGACTGCAATCAAGCTTTTGCCTGGGTTGTGTTCTCATGTGGAGTTCAGAATCTTCTTCCAAACTCATTCAGGTTGTTGGTCAAATTCAGTTCCTTGCAGTTACAGAATTAAGACCTGTAGCACCTACAGGCTCTAGAGGCAGCCCCTCTCCATTAGCAGTTGGCAACATGGTTGTTCTGCTTAGCCAAAGCCAACAGGAAAACTTCTTTCTCCTCAGGAGGAGTCCAGTGCTTCTTTCAAGGTCTTTTACCAGATTAAGTCAGGCCCACCCAAGATTATCACCCTTTTGATTAACTCAAAAGTTAACTGTATGCCTTGATTACATCTGCAAAATCTCTTCACCTTTGCCACATAATGTAACCTAATCACAGAGTGATAGCCCAGCATATTCACAGGTCCCAACCACACCTAAGTGGAGAATGTATAAAAGAAGACAAGAATCTTAGGGCCATCTTAGAGTTATGCCTATCATGCCCCAAAGATTTAACAGCACTAATTAATTATATGATTATAACAATTAACTAAGAGACTATACAGGCAGATGTGGGCATACACATAACATACACACACACACACACACAAAAAGAGCACAGAGCTGGTAGCTGATCCCTAATCAGTCTAAAAGCATTTGCAAGCTTGCTGTGTGCCTAACGAAAAGATTTCAACTGCATTAACTCTGATTAAATAACAAATTGAAAAGTATTAAGATACATTTTGTCTCTCTGGTAAATTCATGTTTCTTCAAAACACTCCTCTCATCAATTATAGAATGGAACCACTATACAAAAAACAAAAAACTCTCACAGGGCTTTGGGTAGCATACACAGAAGTGTCTTGGTTTAGAAGCTAAAATCTGACTAAACATGTGCAAGACCTGTCCTGAAAACTTTAGGCTTAAATAAATGTAGAGATATACTGTATTCATAGGGCAGAAAAATTGACATCATTAAGATGTCAACTCACTCCTAATTGATCTATAGTTACAGCAAAACCCTGATCAAAGTCCTAGCTGGCGTTTTCTGTAGAAACTGACAAGTTGATTCTAAAATTCATATGGAAATGGAAAAAAACTAAAATAGCCAAAACAACTTTTAAAAAGAACATTAAGGGGAAACTACTACCTGATTTCAATTTTTACTGTAAGGTATCAATATTCAAGACAGTGTAGTATTGATCAATGAAACAAAATAGAGTTCATAAACAGACCCACAACATATATGGGCAAGTGATTTTCAAATATTCAAAGGCAATTCAGCTTTTTGAGGAACATCCATACTTCTTTCCATAGCGAGAACATCAATTTACATTGCCACCAACATTCTCCACATCCACATGAATACCTGTTTTCATTCATCCTTTTGATAGCCATTCTAACAGCTGTGAGATGATATTTCCCTGTTTGCGTCTCCCTAATGATTAGAGATTTTTAACATTTTAAAATATATTTGTTGGCAATTTGTATCTCTTCTTTTGAGAAATGTCTTTTCAGATCCTTTTCCCACCTCAGGGTATATATTCAAAGGAATTGAAATCATATTTCCCACCTCAGGGTATATATGTTGAAGAGATATCTGCACTTCAGTGTTTATTTCAGCATTATTCATAGTAGTCAAAACGTGTAAGCAATCTAAGGATCCATCAATGAACGAATGGATTTTAAAAATGTAGTATATATACACAATGGAATACTATACAACCTTAAAGAAATAAATTCTGTCATTTCTATCCATGACAACATGAAAAATACTGGAGGACATTTTGCTAAGTGAAATTAAATAGACACAGACAATAGTGTATGAACTCACTTATATATGGAATCTAAAATAGTGAATCTCATAGAAACAGAAAGTAGAAAGGTGGGTATAAGAGGCAGGAGAAGGAGGAGGAAGCATGAGGAAAGTGAAGATGTTGATCAAAGGGTCCAAAGTTTCAGTTACACTGGAGAATAAGTTTTAGTGACCTATTGCACTGCATGATGACCACAGTTAACAGTGTATATTTCAAAATTGCTAAAATATATTTTTAAAATTCTCACCACAAAGAAACATAATTTGGTGAAGTGATGGATATGTTAATTATCTTGATTAAATCTTCCTATAATGTATACATAGACTGAAACATCACATTGTATACCATAAATATACACAATTATTATTTGTCAATCTTAAAAAAAATAAAGGCAATTCAATGAAGAAAGGAGAGCTTTTTTTGACAATGGTGCTGGAACAACTGGTCATCCATGTGAACGAAAATACTATATACAAAAATTAACTCAAAATGCATCCTAGACATAAATGTAAAACCTGGAACTATAAAATTTCCAGAGCTCTGGCAAAAACCTTTGTGACTTTTGGTTAAGCCAAGATTTTTTAGATACAACACCAAAAGCATGATCCACAAAAAGATAAATTAAAAGTTGAACTTTACAAAAATTGAAAAGAAACAACTCTTCTATAAAAGACACTATTGACAGAATGAAAAAGAAACTACAGACTGGTAGAAAATATGCAAAATCATATCTAATGTTAAAAGACTTGCATACAGAATAAAGAACCTTCAAATCTCAATAACAAGAAGATAAGCAAAAAATTAAAAAAAAAAAAACAGGTAAACAATTTGAACAGACACCACCAAAGCAGCATGGCATACAAGCACATGAAAAGATTCTCAACATCATTAGTCATTAGGGAAATGCAAATCAAAGCTACAATGAGATAACACTACAACTTATTGGAATAGCTAGCACTAAAAAGAATCATTATAAGTGTTTGCAAGGAACTACAACTCTCATACGCTACTACTGTGAAAGAAAAATGGTGCACCCACTTTGAAGAACAATTTGGCAGTCTCTTAAAAAGTTAAATATACACCTACCATATGATCCAGCCATTCCACTCCGAGGTATTTACCCAAGAGAAATGAATGCATATGTCTATACAAAGACTTGTACATTAATACTCACAGCAGATATATTAGTTTATTTACTTAAAAAAAGAAACAACACAAAAGTCCATCAACAAGTGAAGTGATAAACTGGTACCTCCACACACTGGAATACTACCCAGCCATAAAAAGTAATGAATGTACTACAATGTGATATGCATAACAATCTGGGTGTATCTCAAAACAACTATTGCAAGTGAAAGATGCCACACAAAAGAGTATGTACTGCATCATTCCATTTATATAAAATTCTATAAAATGAAAATGAATCTGTGGTGATAGAATACAGATCAGTGTTTGCTTGGGGATGCCATTGGAGGGAGGGCAGAAAGGACAATTGGGTACAAGGGAACTTTTAGAGATGATTAAATATGTTCCTTATTGCTTTTAATGTAATGTTTTCACAAAACATGTTAATATTTATCAAATTGTTCTCTTTAAATATTCTCAGTTTACTGCATGTCAGTGATACCTCAATAAAGCTGTTAAAATTAGTCATGTGCCTTGACAAACTGCAGTTATCTCTAGTTTACTCCCTTTTTGTGAACAAGAATACAAAGACAGGAATACAGTCAAGGCTCAAGAATGGTTTGGAATCAGGGACGAGAGTGCTGGCAGGACTATCTCTATCTCACTTCTGCACAGTACCAGGAAATCTACATCATTATTCTCTTTTATCACAGATGGGAATTTTATGCTTTTCAGGCTGCATGACAGGACTCAATTGGTCACACATCCCTGGGTTTTATCTCCTCTCTTCCACAGACCAGACAGACTGAGGCTGAAATCATTGAAACCTAACTCTATATTCCACTAGAGGTCCTCTGATTGGCCCTTTTGGTATCATGTACCCACTCTGGACCAAGGAACTAACCTCTTGCCTAGATTGAATCTAAACTAGATGGGGAAAGTCTTAGCCTAGCTGTTAAGTATTTGGGAAAATAAGATGGGCATGGTAGCTCACACCTATAATCCCAGCTAGCAGGGAAGCTGAGGCAGGAGGATCACTGGAGGCTGGGAATTGGAAACCAGCCTGAGCAACACAGAGCCTGTCACAATATTAATAATAATAACTTGAGGATATAGTGGTCATGACTTCAAGTCAGTAGTGAGGCTTCAGTTAGCTCCAAGAAGGCTTTTGTTATTTGCAACCAAAAGAGTTCTAACAAAATCACCTAGCATTTGTAATGGAGATACCAGGTAAAAGCTAGAGACATCAAGTAAGCAACCACAATTTCTAAGGTCTCACCAAAGGATCTCCTGAGGCCTCCTCTTGCTATAAAAATGTATTTCATGGCTCTCATTGTAAACTCAAATTCTACCATAATTAGCATATATAACAGGGATATCCAAAATTTTAAGAGAAGAGAAGCCTCCTATCTTCTACTTTTAGCCTACCACATAGTTTTTCCACCCATGCTCTGAAGTTAGGACCATTAAATAGGTAATGGGAAAGAATAGAGCTCCAAATGTCAGCTTTTAATCAAATCAAACAAAGGATATATCATTCTCAGTATAAGTAACTACACTGTTGTAAGTGGCAAGAAATCTAGGATGCCACCTAATACAAGAGGGGTTATTGCTCCCCTCATACAATACCCTATGAATACAGAAAATGACATGGAAGATGTTGGAGTTCATGGAACTATTTTATTATTTTTAGAGAAAGGGTCTCCCTCTGTCACCAAGGCTGGAGGGCTGTTGCATAATAAGAATTCATTGTAGGCTGGGCACCCTCATCCCAGTACTTTGGGAGGCCGAGGCGGGCAGATTACTTGAGGTCAGGAGTTTGAGATGACTCTGGCCAACATGGTGAAATCCTGTCTCTACTAAAAATACAAAAATTAGCCGGACATGGTGGTGCATGCCTGTAATCCCAGCTACGCAGGAGGCTGAGGCATGAGAATCACTTGAACCCAGGAGGCAGAGATTGCAGTGAGCCCATATCACACCACTGCATTCCAGCCTGGGCAACAGAGTGAAACTCTGTCTCAAAAATAAATAAATAAATAGTTGTAACCTCGAACTTCCAGACTCAAGTGACCCTCCTCCTCAACCTCCCGAGTAGAGAAAAATGCCATTTTATTGTCCATACATTCGAAATTTTGCTGAATACCACTCATAAATTACAGTGGCTTCATATTATACCAGATATTCTATAGAAAAAGATGAAAATTATAAAGAGTTGTGACCAGTCAGAAGAGAAAAAGGTAGCAAGAGCTGCTTACTGAGTATATCAAGTTTAGAACTGAAAACATTTTTAAAATAAAACAATACTTTGTATACATTTCTGAAGATTTGGAACCACATAATGGTTCTAAGGAAAAAAAACAATTACACTACTTTCAAATATAGAGAGAAATGCAAATTAGATTGGCTAAGAGTATGTAGAAACCCTTAATAGACCTGCTGTATTAATCAGAAAGATAATCAGCCAAGTAAGGTATCCAAGTCTTCTCACATATTGTTTACTCTAAGGACACTATTCCCCAGCACTCTTTTCCTAGACAACTTCTACAACTCTTCAAGTCTCAGCTTCTGCTTTTCTCCAGAAGACCTTTCCTGATACCTTAGACTAGAATGGGTATTTCTGTAATACTCCCAAAGCACCTTGTACTTCTCAAATCATAATGTCATTCTGTTAATGTAAACCATTATTTATCTTCTTGCTAGGATGCAAGCCCCATGAAGACCAGGTCTGTCTTATTCCGTTACTGAATCCCAGTATCTGAAATAAAGCCTGTCACATTGAGATAGCACAAATAAATATTGTTGACTTAATTTATTAGCTCAAATCACTAAAGAATTATGTTGTATGATGGACTAACTATATTAGCATACCAACTATATCTAAAAGAGGACATCAACAGTATTTATTCTTCTAAGTTCTTTATACTCTCCTGATACAATCCTGTCTATAATGCTGATGTTCTTGGCAATGCTTTTATTTTTCCACAGATAGTTTCCATCTAAATATTCTCAGATTCTCAACTAGCGAAGTACAAATTAATGAAGCTGTACTGCATTCTGATTAGATTATTCTTGAAGCTTCCTAACAAACACTTCATTTCAGGGATTAAAAAGTTTCAGAATGTGATGTGTCTACACAACATGAATGACTTTACACAACTCTTTGATTCGGGCCCTATGTACTTTAGCTGCCTAAATACAGAATTTTGGTATAAATCCTACATTCATACATTCAAGAAACAGGAAATTATATTTCAATGGCATTTGTAATTTATTGGCACTTTTAGTAATTTTTTTACAACTGTTTATTTACATTATAAATTATGTCCAGCCAGAGGCTGCTCTTTAAGTATCCACGCTCATCTTGCCCAATGCCAACACAATGTTAACTAGAACTGTAGCTTCATTTGAGTGTCAGAAAGGTCCTGAACTCTTCCAGGCCTCCCATCTCACTCCTCACCCCAACCTGCTCACCAACCAGTACATGTCATTCTTGGGTTTGACATCTACTAATATTTCCCTGATTATTCTTAACAATGGGAATAATGAGTTGAGTTTATTATTTATTGAGTGCTATGATATGACAGATACTGTACTCAGCCCTTTAAAAATATTATCTCATTTAGTCCTTGAAACAATCCAATGAGGTAGATGCCGTTAATGCTCCCACTTCACAGAGGTGAGATCCAAAGCACTGGAAGTTACATAACTTCCTTAAGGTTTCACAAGTGTTAAGAGACAGAGATGGGCTTCAATCCTGGGCAGGGTAGCTCCAGAGCCTATGCCATATTTTTATGAAAATGTTAGTATATTGGTGCCACTCAGGAGAGGGCTTCCCCTCACCTTCCACCTTGCTCTGGCCTACTCAGTGAAACAGGAGAAATAAAAAAATGATATTACTTTAATCCCAGATACTTGGGTATAAACATAGCCAAAGGGATCACCTATTTTTTTTTTCAGTTTAAGTTTCATCATCCTTCCTCTTCCTAATCTCTACCTACACTCTATGTGTTTGAAAATCACTATGGAAGATTCTCTTTACAACATGAAAGTTATATCTAAAATACCAATTTATTCCCACATTTCTTGTTATTGACAGCTCTTTTTTCCATGTTCAACTTTAATATTTAAAAACTGAGGCCAGGAACAGTGGTTCACACCTCTAATCCCAGCATTTTGGGAGGCCTAGGTGGGTGGATCACTGGAGGCCAGGAGTTTGAGATCAGCTTGACTGACATGGTGAAACCCCATCTCTACTAAAAATACAAAATTTAGCCAGGTAGTGTGGTGGGTGTCTGTAGTCCCAGGCACTTGGGAGACTAAGGCAAGAGAATTGCTTCAACCCAGGAGGCAGAGATTGCAGTGAGCCGAGATTGGGCCACTGCACTCCAGTCTGGGCAACAGAGCAAGACACTGTCTCAAAAATAAAAATAAAAACCAAGTTATGCCAGGTATGGTGGGACATGCCTGCAATCCCAGCTACTGAGGAGGATAATGTGGGAGGATTGCTTGAGCCCTGGTGTTCAAATTCAGCTTGGGCCACATAGCAAGACCTAGTCTATACTAAAAACAAAAAACAGGAGACCTCCAAGATGACTGATTAGCAGCAGCTCAGGATTGTAGCTCCCAGTGAAAGCACAGAGAGCGAGTGGACGCCACAATTTCAGACAAATTTTTGTTGCCCACAAACTGAGAGATTCCCAGCAGAGGGGCCACACGGGTCGCCAGCGCGACTCTTTTGGCCGGCGCAGCTGTTTTGCCGGCGCCCTGGTGCGGGTGCTTCTCAGTGCAGAGTATAAGGGACGGGGTGCCCTTTTAGTCGGGCTCCGCAGGTCCCATCCCCACAAGGAGAACAGCAATTGGAAGCGCTGAGGACTGAGACTTTCACAGCAAGCACAGCTGAATCTGGGAAGGCCTAGCTCTGTGGGGAAGGGGCATCTGCCAAAGGAAAACTAAGAAACAGAAAAAACTTCATCACCAACAAGCTAGACGTCCACTCAGAGACCCAATCTGAAAGTCGGCAATTACAAAGACGACAGGTGGATAAATCCACAAAAATGGGAAGAAACCAGTGCAAAAAGGCTGAGGACATCCGAAATCAGAATGCCTCTCCTCCTACAAGGGATGGCAGCTCCTCATTAGCAAGGGAACAAGGCCTGACAGAAAATGAGTGTGATGATCTGTCAGAATCAGGCTTCAGAAGGTGGATAATAAGAAACTTCTGTGAGCTAAAACAACATGTTCTAACCCAATGCAAAGAAACTAACAACGTTGAAAGAAGATTTAACAAAACGCTAACGAGAATGGACAACTTAGAGAGGATCGTAAGTGAACTGATGGAGCTGAAAAACACAACACGAGAACTTCACGAAGCATGCACAAGTTTCAACAGCCGAATTGACCAAGCAGAAGAAAGGATATCAGAGGTCGAAGATCAACTCAATGAAATAAAACAAGAAGGCAAGATTAGAGAAAAAAGGGTAGAAAGGAATAAACAAAGTCTCCAAGAAATATGGGACTATGTAAAAAGACCTAATCTACGTTTGATAGGTGTACCTGAATGTGACGAACAGAACGAATCCAAGCTGGAAAATACTCTTCAGGATATTATCCAGGAAAACTTCCCCAACCTAGCAAGGCAGGCCAATATTCAAGTCCAGGAAATACAGAGAACACCACAAAGATATTCCTCAAGAAGAGCAACCCCAAGGCACATAATCGTCAGATTCACCAGGGTTGAAATGAAGGAGAAAATGCTAAGGGCAGCCAG
>PVKP010031609.1:0-26800 GCA_004027715.1 Plecturocebus donacophilus | reverse complement strand
CATTACAGGAGCACCCAGATACATAGGGCAAGTTCTTAATGACTTACAAAGAGACTTAGACTCCCACACAATAATAGTGGGAGACTTTAACACTACACTGTCAATATTACACAGATCAACGAGATAGAAAATTAACAAGGATGTCCAGGACTTGAACTCAGACCTGGAACAACTAGACTTAACAAATATTTACAGAACTCTCCTCCCCAAATCCACAAAACATACATTTTTCTCAGTATCACATTATACCTATTTTAAAAGTGACCACATAATTGGAAGTAAATCACTCCCCAGCAATTGAATAGCATTTCACAGGTTTAAATAAAATATTGATTGGCTGCTTATTTGTTATTTTCATCCCCTATTCCTTCCTGTCTCCATTGTTAAGCACAATTATTGGCATAAAAGAGGTTTTTAATACCCATTTTTAGACTGCATTCTAGCCTGTGCAATAAAACAAGAATCCCATTCTCTCTCCCTCTTTCTCTTCCTCTTTCTTTCTCTCTTTCATTCTTTTTTTTTCTTTCTTTTGCTGTTTCTTTCTTTCTTTCTCCTTTTCTCTCTTTTAATAAAAAAAAAAATATACAAAAATTAGCCAGGCATGGTGGCTCATGCCTGTAACCCCAGCCACTAGGGAAGCTGAGGCACAAAATTGCTTGAACCCAGGAGGCAGAGGTTGCACTGAGCTGAGACACACCACTGCACTCCAGGCTGGGAGTGAGACTCCACCTAAAAAAAAAAAAAAAAAAAATCCAGCCACAGAAATGATTATCACACTGGATATTTACCGAAGCTTGCAGGAGGGAAAAACATCGGGGTCATGGGTTCACTGCTGTTTGGAAACTGAGCCAAGAGCGAACCAAATGTGCTGATACCCAGGCCCCTGATTTCTAGAGAGTTCTGTGGCCTTCAGGGAGTCCCAGGGGAGCAAGATAAGAAGTGCGCCCAGTCCCTGAGTGCCCTGCTATCAGCCGGCCTCGACAGAGGAGATCTCTCCCTGGCGGCTGAAATTAGCACCCAGGGCTCTGTCAACTATTACAGAAACATTTCCTCTTCTCTTTGTAAAACTAAAGTTATCTTTTCTTTTCTGATTGCAAAAGAAGTTATTGCTGTGGAATTGCAAGACAATCCTCATCCTCTGGTCTGTCTGTCCTTTGTCCCCATGACTGAACTCCAACTTTTGCAAAACACTTGCTTTTATGTTTTATTCTACAGCTCTTGCTCTGCTGCCCAGGCTGGAGTGCAGCGGTGCAATCTTGGCTCACTGAAACCTTGACCTCCCGGGCCTCAGGTGATCCTCCCACCTTGGCCTCCTGAGTAGCTGGGACTATAGGCACACACCACCACACCCTGCTAATTTTAGTATTTCTTTTTTTTTTTTTTTTGGAGAGATGGGTAGGGGATGGGTCTCCCTATGTTGCCCAGGCTTGTCTTGAACTCCTGGGCTCAAGTGATCCTACTGCCTTGGCCTCCCAAAGTGCTGGGATTACAGGTGTGAGCCATCATGAAAGGCTTGCAAAAACATTAAATTATAAAATTAATGTTTCTCTGTCAGTGCTTCATGGAATTCTCATATCAACTCTGTGCAACCATACCCTGGTCTCTTTTCTGGAAACTAGTTCATAAAGTTTCATTTCTTTCTTTCTTTTTTTCTTTTTTCTTTTTTTTAGATAGAGTCTTGTTCTGTCACCCAGCCTGGATGCAGTGGTGTGATCTCAGCTCACTGCAACCTCCGTCTCCCAGGTTCGAGTGATTCTCCTGCCTCAGCCTCCCGAGTAGCTGGGATCACAGTTGTGCACCACCATGCCTGGCTAATTTTGTATTTTAAGTAGAGACGGTGTTTCAGCATGTTGGCCAGGCTGGTCTTGAACTCCTTATCTCATGTGATCCGCCTGCCTCAGCCTCCCAAAGTGCTGGGATTACAGGAGTGAGCCACCGAGTCTGGCCGGAAAGTTTTATTTCTTTAACTGTTTGGGGAAATATTTACTCCTTCAACAAATACTTACCTACCATGTGCCAGGGAATAGTCTAAAACTGTGGACACCATGGTAGCTAGACACACTGTCCTTTCCTCATGGAACTTACAGTGGGGGCAGACAAACAATTATGAGTGAACAAAGAAATAATAATTTCAGCACGGCTTGCACAGCTTGGACATTTTAAAATATTTTGTTTAAGGAACGCTTCACTAAGGAGGCATTTAAGTAAAGGCCAGAATGAAGTTTCAGTCATGCTGAAATTCCTGTTTGTTTCCTTAAGAGCAGGTATTATTACCCTCTGGTATGCTATGTCTTTTACTTATTTATTTATTGGCTGATTTATTTCACCACTGTCTCCTCAGTGCCTGAACATGGTAGATGCTTAATGAATATTTATCGACTAATAATGCTTTGAAGAAAATAAGCAGGGCCAGGTGTGGTGGCTCACGCCTGTAATCCCAGCACTTTGGGAGGCCAAGGTGGGCGAATCACAAGGTCAGGAGTTCGAGACCATCCTGATCAACATAGTGAAACTCCCGTCTCTACTAAAAATACAAAAATTTGCTGGTCTTGGTGACTTGTGTCTGTAATCTCTGCTACATGGGAGGCTGAGGCAGGAAAATTGCTCGAACCCAGGAGGTGGAAGTTGCAGTGAGCCCAGATCGTGCCACTGCACTTCAACCTGGCGACAGAGCTAGACTCTGTCTCAAAAAAGAAAAGAAAAGAAGCAGGGCTAGGTGTGATGGCTCATGCTTGTAGTCCCAGCACTTTGGGAGGCTGAGGTGGGAGGATTGCTTGAGGCCAAGAGTTCGAGACCAGCCTAGGCAATATGGTGAAACCCTGCCTCAAGAAAGAAAGAAAGAAAGAAAGAAAGAAAGAAAGAAAGAAAAGAAAGAAAGAAAGAGAAAGAAAGAAAGAAAGAAAGAAAGAAAGAAAGAAAGAAAGAAAGAAAGAAAGAAAGAAAGAAAGAAAGAAAGAAAGAAAGAAAGAAAGAAAGAAAGAAAGAAAGAAAGAAAGAAAGAAAGAAAGAAAGAAAGAAAATTATCCAGGTATGGTGTCATGCACCTGTAGTCTCAGCTACTCGGGAGGCTAAGGATCGATTGAGCCCAGGAGGTTGAGGCTGCAGTGTGCTATGACTGCACCACTGTACTCCAGCCTGGGTGACAGAGCAAGACCCTATCTTTAAAAGAAAAACAACAGAAAAAAAAAAATTAAAAAAAGAGGGCAAGAGAGAGGAAAACAAAGCCAGACAGCAGTTAAAGTCATAAGGACAGATCTTACTCTGTAATATACTGTTGCAATAGGGACTGTCCAGCGTGTATTGAACTCAACTTCTATTTGTACAGAGAATTAGGGAATAAGAGGGAAGCTGAGGAGCAGGGGCTCAGTAAAAACAATGTGGTGAAAAATTACAAAATGGGGCAAGGCTGGCCCACGTGAAACCCATCTGGGCTTGCTAACTAGTGCTTATCAACAGCGACATTGGGCTCTTATTCTCTCACAGGGGCTGGGAGATGGGCCCTATCATCAGGTGTTGGCTGTAACAAACAGTAAGTTCTTTTTTTTTTGAGACAGAGTCTCACTCATTGCTCAGGCTGGAATGCAATGGTGCGATCTTGGCTCACTGCAACTTTTCTCATTCTCCTGCGTCAGCCTCACAAGTAGCTGGGATTACAGGTGTGCACCACCCAGCCCGACTAATTTTTTTGTATTTTTAGTAGAGACTAAAAATGGGGTTTCACCATATTGGCTGGGCTGGTCTCAAATTCCTGACCTAGTGATCCATCTGACTCAGCTTCCCAAAGTGCTGGGATTACAGGCGTGAGCCACCGTGGCTGGTCCCAAACAGCAAGTTCTTTTGGCAGCCTTGAGCTTTCTCAGACAGGCACTTTTAGGGGGTCATCCTAGGGATGAGACCTTGAAGTGTTAGAAACTATGTTGGTGTTTGGCTGGGGGCAGTGGCTCACGCCTGTAATCTCAACATTTGGGGAGGCCAAGGTAGGCAGATCGCTTGAGCCCAGGAGTTCAAGACTAGGCTGGACAACACGTTGAAACCCCATCTCTACAAAAAATGCAAAAATTAGCCAGTCTCCTGACCTGATCTCAAAATAAAAAATAGGGCCAGCCATGGTGGCTCACACCTGTAATCCCAGCACTTTGGGAGGCCGAGGTGGGCGGATCACAAGGTCAGGAGTTCGAGATCAGCCTGGCCAACATGGTGAAACCCCGTCTCTACTAAAAATACAAAAATTAGCTGGGTGTGGTGGCACATGCCTGTAATCCCAGCTACTTGGGCGGCTGAGGCAGGAGAATCGCTTGAAGCTGGACTGACAGCAGAGATTGCAGTGAGCCAAGATCTCGACCCTGCACTCCAGCCTGGGCAACAAGAGTGAAACTTTCTCTAAAAAAAAACACAAAAAAACTATGTTGGTGTCTGGCTAGCCTGGCCAAGGAAGGAATCTTTGTCAGATGACCTGGAAAGGCCTCCTGGAGAATCATCAGCCATTGGTGAGGACACAGGAGAACCCCACAATCAGGGCTCAGCTCAGGAGGGGTCTTGGCTTCATGGAGGAAAGAATTCAAGAGTGACCCGATAGTGAAAGCAAGCAAGTTTATTTGTGCAACAGTGTACAGCAAGATGGGTGCTCCACAGACAGAGTGGGGCTGTCCCACAGGCAGAGGGCACTCCCTGATGGCTTGCTGGCCCTACTGATACTGCCTCCTAATCATATACTAATTAAGGGGAAGGCTATCCACAGACTTTCTGGAAAGGTGGCGGGGTGTTCCTAGAACCATATAGGGTGCCTTCTGGGTTTATTACCATGGCATTTGTAAACTGTCATGGTGTTGGTGGGAGTGTCTTATGCAAATATATTATAATTCCTAGTCCTAGCTGGTTTGAGCAGCTTCTTTGCAACATTCTGGTTTTTTTTGTTTTTTGTTTTTTTTGTTTTTGAGGCAGAGTCTCACTCAGGCTGGAGTGCAGGGGCACAATCTTGGCTCACTACAACTTCCACCTCCTGGTTCAAGCGATTCTGCTGCTTCAGCTTCCCAAGTAGCTGAGATTACAGATGCATACCATCATGCCCAGCTAGTTTTGGTATTTTTAGTAGAGATGAGGTTTTGCCATGTTGGCCAGGCTGGTCTCGAACTCCTGACCTCAGGTGATCCACCCGCCTCAGCCTCCCAAAGTGCTGGGATTACAGGCGTGAACCATCACAGCTGGCCGGACTTTTTATTTTTTATTTTGCAGGGATAAGGTCTCCCTATATTGCCCAGGCCAATCTCGAACTCCTGGCCTCAAGCGATCCTCTTGCCTCAGCCTCCCAAAGTGCTGAGATTACAGGCAGGAGCCACTGTACCCAGCCTTACCTTCTATTAAACAAGTCCCAGGCCAGGCGTGGTGGATCATGTTTGTAATCCCAGCACTTTGAGAGGCCGACGTGGGGAGATCACTTGAGGTCAGGAGTGACCTACTCGCAAACAATCTTTGTAAGTCATGCCAGGTTAAAGGACATGGTCAACTTAACAAATGCCTCTATAAACTTCCCTGGATCCTCCAAAACCTGGCCAAATTTCTCCTGGCAGAAAGCCAAATCAGACATAGAAAAAAGGCACGTGTACTCTGATTGTCCTCCCAGCTCTGTCGGCTACCTCCCTCAGTGGACATAGAAAGAAACTGAGGCTCAAAAGCAAAATAAGCCACACAGCTGTCTTCCGGCACATCTGGAGCTGCAGCCCCTAGGCCAGGTCAGAGACTGTCTTGCAGGAAGTCCCTTCGGATTCTCCTAATAAGGATGACTCTCTCCTTACCCAGAGCTTATACCCTTTGCGCTTCTTGCTCCAGTCCCACCTATTTTAAGGTAGTTTGTGTCTATATCTCCTTCCCTCCTTTTTTAAAAAAATTTTATTTTAAATATGGGGTTTCACCACGATGGCCAGGCTGGTCTTGAACTCCTGACCTCAGGTAATCCACCCACCTTGGCCTCCCAAAGTGCTAGGATTACAGGCGTGAGCCACCACGCCTGGCCTCTCCTTCCCCTTTGTTTTGTTTGAGAGAGGGTCTTGCTTTGCTGCCCGGGCTAGAGTGCAGTGGTGTGATCTCACCTCCACCTCCCGGGTTCAAGTGATTCTCCTACCTCAGCCTCCTTAGTAACTGGGACTACAGGCATGCGCTTCCACACCGGGCTAATTTTTTTGTATTTTTAGGTGAGACAGGGTTTCTCTAAGTTGGTCAGGCTGGTCTCAAACTCCCGACCTCAGGTGCCCGCCTTGGCCTCCCAAAGTGTTAGGATTACAGGCATGAGCCACTGCACCTGGCCTTAATTTTTTATTTTTAGTAGAGACGGAGTTCCACCATGTTGGCCAGGCTGGCCTCGAACTCCTGACCTCAGGTGATCCACCCACCTCTACCTCCCAAAGTGCTGGGATTACAGGTGTGAGCCACCATGCCCCACCATTTTTGTTGTTGTTGTTGTTGTTTTGGAGACAGAGTCTCGATCTGTGGCCCAGGGGGGAGTGCAGTGGCACAATCTCAGCTCACTGCAACTTCTGCCTCCCAGGTTCAAGCGATTCTCCTGCCTCAGCCTCCCTAGTAGCTGGGATTATAGACATCTCCCACCACACCCCAGTCATTTTTGTATTTTTAGTAGAGACGGGGTTTCAACATGTTGGCCGGGTTGGTCTCGAACTCCTGACCTTAAGTGATGTCTGCCTCAGCCTCCCAAAGTGCTGGGATTACAGGTGTAAACCACTGGGCCCAGACGTGCCCTTGATTCATTCTCTTGTTCATCCATTACAGGCAGTATGGACTAGTGTTGAAGCATATGGACACTTGAGCCACACTGCTTTTGTTCAAATTTCAGTTTGGGCTGGGAGCAGTGGCTCATGCCTGTAATTCCAGCACTTTTGGAGGCCAAAGCAGGCAGATCACCTGAAGTCAGGAGTTCAAGACCAGCCTGGCCAAAATGGCGAAACCCTATCTCTACTAAAAAAAACACAAAAATTAGCCGGCCATAGTGTCGGGCACCTATAATCCCAGCTACTCAGGAGGCTGAGGCAGGGAGAATTTCTTGAACCTGGGAGGCAGAGGTTGCGGTGAGCTGAGACCATGCCACTGAACTTCAGTCTGGGTGACAGAGCAAGACTCCATATCAAAAAAAAAAAAAAAAAGTTGGCCGGGTGCAGTGGCTCACACCTGTAATCCCAGCACTTTGGGAGGCCAAGGGGGGGCGGATCACAAGGTCAGGAGTTCAAGACCAGCCTGGCCAACATGGCAAAACCCCATCTTTACTAAAAATACAAAAATTAGGTGGGTATGGTGGTGGGTGCCTGCAATCCTGGATACTTGGGAGGCTGAGGCAGGAGAATTGCTTGAACCTGGGAGGCAGAGGTTGCAGTGAACCAAGATCACGCCACTGCACTCCAGCCTGGGTGACAAAGCAAGACTCATTCTCAAAAAAAAAAGTTCCATTCTGGGCCAGGCATAGTGGCTCACGCTGGTAATCCCAGCACTTTGGGAGGCTGAAGAGGACAGATCACCTGAGCCCAGGGGTTCAAGCACAGCCTGGGCAACAGTGAGACCCGTCTCTATTAAAAAAAAAATTCAGTTCTGTCACTGTTGTTTAATCTCAGTTTCTTCATCTGTAAAATGGATTGTTTGAGCAGCCTCCTGTTATCCATGGGGCACACGTTCTAAGACCCCCAGTGGATGACCCCTATATACACTGCTTTCTCCTATACATATATACCCATGGGAATTGGTTTTGTTTGTCGGTTTGTTTGAAACGGAGCCTTGCTCTGCCACCCAAGCGGGAGTACAGTGGCAAGATCTCAGCTCACTGCAACCTCCACCACCCAGATTCAAGTGATTCTCCTGCCTCAGCTTCCCAAGTAGTTGTGAGTACAGGCATCCTGCACCACCCCCGGCTGATTTTTGTTTTGTTTTTGTTTTTTATAGACAGAGTCTCACTCTGTCACCAGGTGCCAGGCTGGAGTGCAGTGGCTCGAGCTCAGTTCACTGCAACCTTCGCCTCCCTGGTTCAAGCAATGCTCCTGCCTCAGCCCCCCAAGTAGCTGGGACTATAGGTGCATGCCACCATGCCCAGCTAATTTTTGTATTTTTTAGTAGAGACGGGGTTTCACCATATTGGCTAGGATGGTCTCAATCTCTTGACCTTGTGATCCATCTGCCTTGGCCTCCCAGAGTGCTGGGATTACAGGCGTGAGCCACCACACCCAGCCCATAGATTCTTTTGTACAAATCAACCAATATGTAAAAATATTAGCATCGAGTGGGCACATGTTCCAGGGTGCGTCCTCTTCCTGAGGAGTAAATGGTGCACTCGCCTAGGTGTTCCACAGGACAGGACATGACGGTCAGGAGTGACTGAGCCCCCAGGGAGGCAGCTGGCTGAGGGTGCTGGGACAGGCATGGGGACCCGTAGTAGCCCAGGAGTTGGGGGCCACTGGAGGACCAGGCATGTCAGCCCAGGGCCTGCCACCCCTCTCAGACCCTGGGCAGGGCCTGTCCTAGGGCTCAGCCTGTCTGTGTCCTCATCCCAGGGAGGCTGATGAGTCTGCGGCCATTCAGGGCGAGGGCTCCTGAATACAAGCAGCACTTGGGGTAGAGCCCACCCCACCCAGCTGGCCAGGGAGCTGAGTCCCACCCAGTGGGACTCACAGCTCAGGCTGTGCAGACCCTGGCCCAGGAGGTGACTGGCCAGGCCCCTGAGATTTCTGCCTCTGGCCTGAACTCTGCTCTAACTTACATCTCCATCCACTTCTGCCTGTGTGGCTCTCCTTTGTGTTTTTTTGCAGGGGGAGGCAGGAGACAGGGTCTCATTCTATTGCCAAGTCTGGAGTATAGTGGTGCAGTCATAGCTCACTGCAGCCTCGAACTCCCAGGCTCAAGCAATCCTCTCTCTTCAGCCTCCCAAGTAGCTAGGACTACAGGTATGTGCCACCAGCCCAGCTAATTCTTTTTTTCCCTTGTATTTATTTATGACAACTGACATGTCTCGAGAATTCCTGTGGGTCAGGCCTTGTGCTACTAATAACAGCTAAAACCTGTGTCCTATCACAGGCCAGACCCTGTTCTAAGTGCTTTATGCTCAGTAGCTCACCGAATCCTCTAAACAGTTGTATGCATTTGTGTTATTTACCTCACATTCTAGATGATGAAACTGAGGCACAGAGAGATTAAGTAACTTGCTTGAGATCACAGAGCTTTTCAGTGGCTGGGCCATTTTCGATGATCACAGCAGGTCCTCTCCAGCCACCATGAGTAAGTATCGTCCTCACCTGGCAGATAAACCGACAAACACAGAGTGGCTTCAGGCCTTGATCAAGGTCACACACTGGGAGGTGCTAGAGCTCTGAGGAGAGGGACAGAGGTCTGTTTGGCTCCTGACTCAGCTGGGGGTGCTTGGACCCACGACCACTCCCAAGCTCATCTTTTTTTTTTTTTTTTAAAGATGGAGCCTTCCTCTGTCGCCCAGGCTGGAGTGCAGTGGTGTGATCTTGGCTCACTGTAACCTCTGCCTCCCGGTTCAAGCGATCCTTCTGCTTCAGCCTCCCTAGTAGCTGGGATTACAGGTACCCGCCATCACACCTGGCTACTTTTTTTTTTTTTTTTTTTAATTTTTACTAGAGATGGGGTTTCGCCATGTTGGCCAGGCTGGTCTCAAAATCCTGATCTCAGGTGATCCACCCACCTCAGCCTTCCAAAGTGCTGGGATTACAGGCTTCAGCCACTGCACCTGGCCCCAAGTTCATCCTGGGAGCATAGACTTCGTTTGACAGAAGGGGAAACTGAAGCCCAGAGAGTGTGACCATCTTGCCCAAGCCGGCACACACAGGAAATGGCAGAGCCCAGCAGAAATTGAATTGGGACTTTTCATGTGCAGGCTGGTGTTTTTCCTCTGAAGCCCCTGCCTCCTGCAAGCTCTACCTTCTCTGAATGCAACAGACCTGACCTCTCACCTTCCCACACCTTCAGAACTCAGTCTTCCCAGGCCTGCATTCACATGTCATTTATGCCGGGAAGAGTGGTTCCTTGCCCTCTTCCTCTCAGCCCTCCCCAGGTACCTGCCATGGCTGCGAGAATAAGGGGCACCTGGCACCCCTGTTACAAGGAAAAAAGAGGTGGGACCAAGGGAGAGAAGTCCTTTCCCCTCTCCAGGCTCTCCTTCCTGGGTCATTGGTCTCATGACAGATACAACACTTAAGGGCTGGCTGGATGCAATGGCTCACGCCTGTAGTCCCACCACTTTGGGAAGCTGAGGTGGGCGGATCACCTGAGGTTCGAGACCAGCCTGGCCAACATGGCGAAACCCCGTCTCTAGTAAAAATAAAAAAATTAGCTGAGTGTGATAGTGCACCCCCGGAATCTAAGCTACTCGGGAGGCTCAGGCAGAAGAATCACTTGAACCCAGGAGGCAGAGGTTGCAATGAGCCAAGATCGTGCCACTGTATTACAGCCTGGGTAACAGAGTGAGATTCCATCTCAAAAAAAAAAAAGAAAGAAAGAAAACAATAACAACAAAAACCACTTAGGGGCAGTCCCCAAGGTAGGCAGGAGCAAGCTGGACACACAAGTCTCTTGCTGCTGTCTGAGTGCACACTGCTGGAGAAATCCGGGCGCTGTCCAGGCCTAGTGTGCCGTGAGGTATGTGGGCATACAGGGAGGGAGGTCCAGGAATCAGAGGTCCAGGGACTGTGGGACTCAACCATAGTGCCTTTCTTGGGGGAACAGGAGCTGTCGTAGCCTCAGGGTGTCACCTTCTGTGCTCGGGAGTCTCTGAGGCGAGACCGCTGGTGCAGCCTGGCTTTATCTTCTCCAGCCTTCCTGTCTTCACGAAAGCATCTTGTTAGCCCAGGGCTTAGTTTCAGGCCTTGCAACTGACATCACGAAAGTGCAGGGATTCCCCGCACTGGCCTATGCTGAAAATAGGGGACTCGAGTTCCAGTCTTCTTTCTGCTACTGATCAACTCTGTGACCTTGAACAAGACTTCCCCTTACTGACTCCATCCTCTGTCACATCTGATGCCCCAGTTCCCACCCCTGAGCTCAAGATTCCCAGCCAACCCCACGGAGTGCCCCACAGGGTCAGAGCTGTAACAGAACTTGGAAAATAACCCAAAAATTGGTGCATGGTTCTTTTCTTCTCTCTCTCTCTCTCTCTTTTTTTTTTGGTTGTTGTTCAGATTTTAATTTCCCTATATAATAATACTGGTTTGCTATCACTTTTTTTTTTCTTTATTTCTTAATTTGTTTAGAGACAGGGTCTCACTCTCTCATCCAGGCTGGAGTGCAGCAGTGCAATCATGGCTCACTGCAACCTTGACCTCCTGGGTTTAAGCAATCCTCCCACCTCAGCCTCTGGAGTAGCTGGGACTGCAGGTGAGCACCACCATGCCCAGCTAATTTTTTCTTTTTTTTTTTTTTTTTTTTGAGAAGGAGTCTGGCTCTGTTACTTAGGCTGGAATGCAGTGGTGCAATCTCCGCTCACTGCCACCTCCCGGGTTCAAGGGATTCTCCTACCTTAGCCTCCTGAGTACCTGGGATTACAGGCACGTGCCTCCATGCCTGGCTAATTTTTATATTTTTAGTAGAGATGGGGTTTCACTATGTTGGCAAGGCTGATCTCGAACTCCTGACCTTGTAATCCACTGGCCTCAGCCTCCCAAAGTGCTGGGATTACAGGTGTGAGCCACCACACCCAGCCAATTTTTTTGGTTTTCAGTAGAAACAAGGTCTTGCCATGTTGCCCAGGCTGGTCTTGAGCTCCTGAGCTCAAGTGATCCTCCCACGTCAGCTTCCCAAAGTGCTGGGATTACAGGCATGAGCCATTACTGCCAGGCTGCTCCCACTTTTCCATGGGTGAACAGAAGGGATGGCTACACACAGGAGTCTACATCCCAAGCTTCCCGATTTCCCTTCTCTCGGTCCTTATCCATTGCTAGATCCCTTCCATTTTCTGCTGGCACTAACCCAAGCCTCAGCTCATAGGCCAAGACCCACCCGGCTTGTGGAACCTGTATTTTAATGAATGGAAACAGTCAAAAAAGGAAATTGGGCCAGGCGTGTTGGCTGATGCCTGGAATCCCAGCACTTTGGGAGGCCCAAGGAAGGAGGATCACTTGAGGCCAGGAGTTCGAGACTCACCCTGGGCAACATAGCAAGATCCCTGTCTCTACAAAAAGTTAAAAAAATTAGCCAGGCGTGGTAGAACACACCTGTAGTTCCAGCTACTCAGGAGGCTGAGTGGAAGGATTGCTTGAGCCCTCAGTGAGCCGTGATTGCATCACTGCCTCCAGCCTGGGCAATAGAGCAAGACTCAGTCTCTACAAAACTAAGAAAATAAATAATTTTTTTAATTAAAAAATGTGGCCGGGCACAGTGGCTCATGCCTGTAATCCCTAGCACTTTGGGAGGCCAAGGTGGGTGGATCACCTGAGGTCAGGAGTTCAAGACCAGCCTAGCCAACATGGTGAAACCCCATCTTATTAAAAAAATAAATAAAATAAATAAAAATGTAAAAATGAAAAACACATTTAAAAATGTAAAAAAAGGGCTGGGCGCGGCGACTCACACCTGTAATCCCAGCACTTTGGGAGGCCAAGATGGGCGGATCACTCGAGGTCAGGAGGTCGAGACCAGCCTAGCCAATGCGGTGAAACCCCATCTCTACTAAAAATGCAAAAATTAGCTGGGTGTGGTGGTGGGCACTTGTAATTTCAGCTACTCGGGAGGCTGAGGTAGTAGAATTGCTTGAACCCAGGAGATGGAGGTTGCAGTAAGCCAAGATAGTGCCACTGCACTCCAGCCTGGGCGGTAGAGCGAGTCTCTGCCTCAAAAAAAAAATGTAAAAGTGAAATGTTCATTTGAGACAAGACAAGGATAGCCATTCAGCGGGGCAGCCAGAGACAATATGGTGCAGAGATTGGAAGAGAGGGTACTCTAGGCAGAGAGGAGTTTCCACAAGGGCCAGGAAGTACCAGGGGGCTCATCATGTTCACACGTTGAAGCAGCAAGTTGCTGGAGCTGGCACAGGCTGAGGATGAGGTGTGAGGCTGGAGGCATTGGCTGCAGCCAAGTTAAAAAGAGAAGAGGCCAGGTGCGGTGGCTCACGCCTGTAATCCCAGCACTTTGGGAGGCCGAGGTGGGCGGATTGATTAAGGTTAGGAGTTGGAGACCGGCCTGGCCAACATGGTGAAACTCTGTCGCTACTAAAAATACAGACCAGGATCAGTGGCTCACACCTGTAATCCCAGCACCTTGGGACATTGAGTCGAGCAGATCACTTAAGGCCAGAAGTTCGAAACCAGCCTGGTCAACATGGTGAAATCCTGTCTCTACTAAAAATACAAAAATCAGCCACGTGTGGCAGTATGTGCCTGTAGTCCCAGCTACTTGGGAAGCTGAGGCATGAGAATCACTTCAACCCAGGAGGTGGAGGTTGCGGTGAGCCAAGGTCGTGCTACTGAACTTCAGTCTGGGTGATAGAGCAAGATTCTTGTCTCAAAAATAAGACTAACTTAAATAAAAATAATTAGCCGGGTGTGGCAGCACACACCTATAATCCTAGCTACTTGGGAGGCTGAGGCGGGAGGATCACTTGAACCTGGGAGTCAAAGATTGCAGTGAGCTGAGATCATGCCATTGCCCTCGGGCCTGAGCAACAGAGAGAGACTACAACTCAAAAAAAAAAAAAAAAAAAAAGAGCAGAGGAGCAGCAAGGGATGGAGGGGTGTCAGGGAGACCTAAGAGAAGGTGGAGTTCAAGACTTTTTTTTAAAATTAGAGATAGGGGTCTCACTATGTTGCCCAGGCTAGCCTTGACCTCCTGGCCTTAAGTGATCTTCCCTCCTCGGCTCCCCATAGTGGTAGAATTACCAGCGTGAGCCACAGCACCCAGCCAACCATCTCCTACCCTTTCTTTTAAAGACAGGATCTAGCTTTGTCGCCTAGGCAGGAGTGTGCTGGTGCAATCCTAGTTCACTCATTGCAGCCTCCAACTCCTGGACTTAAGTGATCCTCCTGCCTTAGCTGCCCAAGTAGTCGGGACGACAGGTGTGCACTACCATGCCTGGCTAACTTTTTTTCTTTCTTCTTTCTTTTTATTCTTTATTTTATTTCATTATTTTAGAGATGGGGTTTCACCATGTTGATCAGGCTTGTCTCAAACTCCTGACCTCAGGTGATCTACCTGCCTCGGCCTCCCAAAGTGCTGGGATTACAGGCATGAGCCACTGAGACTTTTATTTTATTTTATTATTTATTTATTTGAAATGGAGTCTTGCTCTGTCACCCAGGCTGGAGTGCAGTGGAGTGATCTCAGCTCACTGCAATCTCTGTCTCCTGGGTTCAAACTATTCTCCTGCCTCAGCCTCCTGAGTAGCTGGGATTATAGGCGTCCGCAACTATGCCTGGTTAATTTTTGTATTTTTAGTAGAGACAGGGTTTCACCATGTTGGCCAGGCTGGTCTCGAACTCCTGACCTCAAGTGATCCACCTGCCTCGGCCTCCCAAATTGCTGGAATTACAGGTGTGAGCCACTGTGCCTGGCCTTATTTTATGTTGTTTTTAATAGAGATGGGGTCTTGCTATGTTGCCCAGGCTGGTCTGGAACTCCTGGCCTCAAGGGATCCTCTCACCTCAGTTTCCCAAAGTGCTGAGATTACAGGTGAGGGCCACGTCACCCAGTTGGGATTCAAGATTTGAGAAGTAAGGGTGACAGTAGAGGTTGGGAGGGGCGGTGGAGAGAGCCGAAGGGAGGCCCAGTGTGGTCAAGTGGGTGAGCAGGTGGCATGCCTCCAGGATGACTCGGGGATGCGAGGCAGACATGCCAGGCCTCTGTCTGCCCTCACCTTCTGTCTTTGGATATTGGAGACCCAGCTGCATGGGCTGCTGGGGAGTGAGCTGCCACCACTAGGGGGTGCTGCAGGGGGACCTGTCTGGACTCTGGAGTCTCCAGCCCCACTTCCCTGTCCAGCTCCAGCAGCCTGTGTGACTGCTCGCCTGGCGGCCTGTGGGACTGCTCCCTCAGCAAATGCTGGTATTTCCCTGGCGCACTTGTTCCCACGTGGCCTGGTGGGCAGTGCCCAGGGAGGCCGAGGAGGCAGAGAACAGGAAGAGGAAACCCCCCTGGTTTCTATCTCACAACAGGGACCTGGCAGGGAAACCCCACACATCCTAAAAAGAAAGTGGCAGCAGTGGTTCTCGGGGAAGACCAAGAAACCCCATCTTCTCCCTGAAGATGGGAAATCCAGGGTGGGGCTGAGGGCGGGGCTGTGCTGGAAGGAAGATCTGTGGTCCATGTGGCACAGCCTTGATCATGGTCTCTACAGAGCAGAAACACCAAGATTTTTCTGGGACCTGGCTGAGCTCTGATCCTGACCTCAGTCAACCCGAGCCTGGCCACAGGCTGAGCCCCAATCCTGGTGACTGGCTGAGCTCTCATCCCAGCCAAAGCCTGGACACCGCCCCCACAACCCCCGCTCTGAATTACAGCGCCAGTCAGCACCTTGACTAAGACCAAACTCTAGACCCAACCCTATAGGCCACAAGCAAAGCCCCTGGTCACCAATAGCTCTGATCCTAAACCAGACATAGAACAGGAACATTGGCCCTGGACTAGGTTGTGAGTTCAGCTGTAGACTGAGTCCTGATCCTGATTACAGGCTGAACTCAAATCCTATATCTGACTCTGGTTAAAGATGGAGACAGAGCCCTTGGCCCTGGAGGAAGCCCTAAGCCTGGTTCCAGACACGGCCTCAGACCTGGTTTTATCCAGCCCTGACTGTAGCTACAAACTGAGCCCCAATCCCACCACCACACTGAGCCTCTGCCTGGCCCCATGCAAAGGTGCATGCAGCCACCCCTTGAGCACTGACTCTCTTTGCGCCACCTCCCTCAGCCATCTGGTAAGCCATAAGGGAGTTAGGTGACTCAAACCCAGAGTTCCCTTGGGTGGGCCAATCCCCTTACCTGGCCATCCATCTTTGGAAGGACAGGAGACTCTAAGATGGTGGTGGCAGAACCGAGAATTAGAAGGGGGTTTGGGACTCTGGGATCAACCAATGAATAGGGCTGGATGGCTCACCCAAGGGTGAGGCATTGAGGACGGAGCTCGACATGGGAGCTTAGCAGTGGGTCTGGAGCTTGGATGGCCCGAAACCCCAGCTTCCTGTCACCCCCCACCATACCTCCCACCCTCTCCGGGAAGGGAAATTACATTTCCCCATTTTAGCAAGGGGTGGCGAAAGGGAAGAGTGAGTGAACACAAAGCTGAAAGTACAAGCAGGACGGAAAGTGAAACTGGGTGCAGCCCCCAGTATAAGACCCCCCCTACCCAGGAGATGGCTGACCAAAGAGGCTGGGCCCCGGCATGGGCCAGATGGCAGGCGACCTTGGCTGGCGTGAGTTTGAAGCCAGGGGTGGGGGGCTTGGCTGAGTTTGGGCAGAGGATGGATGAGCTTGGCTGGTACAGATAGGGGCTGAGACCTGAGAGCAACAATTTGACCAAGACTGAGGACTTGGCTGGCTCTAGGATGGGAAGGAGGCTAGTGTAACTGGGTGGGGCCCTGGGGCAGTGGGGTGGTGGTTTGACCCAGGGCTGGGCAGAGGATGGGAAATAAGCCTTGGCTAGCAGGAATGGGGAGGGTTGGACCAGCAATCTGACAAGGACCAGGTCTAGGCAGATCAATGAAGAGTTTGGCGTGAATAAGCAGAAGGCAAACAGCTTGGCTAAGACTGAGGATGGGGCCAGCTGGAGGAAGAGCAAAGGAGGCACTGGCACGAGCGGGGTGCTGGGACCAAGGCATCAGCAGCAGCTTCACTGGGCCAAAGGTCTTTAATTTGATGCTTGGAAGGAGGTTCAATCTGCGGCTGGGGGCCGCTGAACTCAGGGGCTAGAACCAGAGCAGTAGGCAGAGGAGAAGGTAACATGCCATGTAGGGCAGGTAGGGACCAAAGGCTGGATAACGGAGACAGAACCTTCAAAGGCCAGAGCCAACGATCCAGGATTGGCTACAGAGGGTAAAGAGGGGGTCTGGGGGCTCCAGAGCTCAGGTAGGAGGTGGCATAGCTCACTTATGATTGGGCTTGATCCACCAGGGTCTAGGGGCACCCACTCCCGTCCCCAGCACTGAGCTAGGAAGAACCACACTCTGCCTCAAATCTCCAGGATGTCAGAGGGTCCGAGTGGCCTCCAAGCCAGGGAGTCTGAATGCCAGAGATCTTAGGTTAGGCATTGCCCACCATACCTGGAAGTTCATGAAGGAGGTGGATGTCCCTAGAAGCTTCCCTTCACCTTTATCAAGGGGACATTTAGAAGAGCAGAGCCCAGGGGTTAGAGATCAAGAGAGGACAGGGAAGAGGCAGGGAGAGAAGGGAGAGCAGGATGGACTTCAGGCCAGTTTTGGTTTGGGTTTCGCGGAGAATTGTGTAAGTCTTGTGCTTTCTAGATTTCCTTTCCCTGAGGGGGAAATTGCTGAACGCTGCCCTCTTCCTAGAGTCCCCACCTCCTATCCCTCTTTCCAGGAAAACAGGTCAGGAAGCACACTCGGAATTCAGCCACTCTAGGCTTGGAGCGGTGGCTCATGTCTGTAGTTCCAGCACTTCGGGAGGCCAAGGCGAGTGGATCACCTGAGATCAGGAGTTCGAGACCAGCCTGGCCAACATGGCAAAACCCTGTCTCTACTAAAAATTAAAAAAAAATTAGCCAGGCGTGGTGGCACATGCCTGTAATCCCAGCTACTCGCTAAGATTACAGATGAGGCAAGATAATCGCTTTAACCCGGGAGGTGAAAGTTTCAGTGAGCTGAGATCATGCCACTGCACTCCAGCCTGGGCGACAGAGTGAGACTCTGTCTTTAAAAAAAACAAAAACTCCCATATTGTCGATTCACCCCAGGCAGGTTCCCCTGCCAGGATACACCTGCCGTGTGGAGGCTGGACCAACCTGTCCTTTGGACTCCCTGGGATAGAGCCTCCGGCATTACCAGCCCATCCCTGGGGACCACATGGCCAGTTCAAGCCATCAGAGCTGCCTGGCTGAGCCCAAGGAATCCCTGGCAGAACATGGTGTGCCCCAGGACAGGTGACTGCCTCCCTCTGCATTCTCTGGGGAAAACCCATGGGCTCTGCATTTGGAAAAATCTGGAATCCAGTCCTGGCTCCCCACCTTCTGGCTATTTGACCTTGGGCAAGTCAGCCTCACTGAGCCTCATCCGCAAAATGGGGAGACCAATAGCACTGAGGCTGCCACATGTGGTTCCACAGGTTGCTCACTGAAAAAGGCATTTGGCTAAGGGAGTTTATGAGGGCCAAAATCCAGCCTCTGTCCTGGCACAGTGGCTCATGCCTGCAATCCCAGCAGTTTGGGAGGCTGAGGCAGGAGTATCTCTTGAGCCCAGGAGTTCAAGACCACTCTGGGCAACATAGTGAGATCCTGTCTCTACAAAAAAAAAAAAAAATAGAAATAATTAGCTAGGCACAGTGGTGTGTCCCTATGGTCCCAGCTACTGGGGAGGCTGAGGCGAGAGGATCATTTGAGCCCAGGAGTTCAAGGCTACAGTGAGCTGTGATCACAACACTGCACTCCAGCCTTGGTGATGGAACAGAACTCTGTTTAAAAAAAAAAGAAAAGGATCAGGCTTCTGGTCTTTCTGCAAAAGTGGACACTCCATATGGAGATGCCATATGAGGGCCGTGCTGACTACATTGTGGGGTTTTATTTTGTTTTGTTTGAGATGGAGTCCGGCTCTGTCATCCAGGCTGGAGTGCAGTGGCGTTATCTCAGCTCACTACAGCCTCCGCCTCCCGGGGTCAAGTGATTCTCATGCCTCAGCCTCCTGAGTAGCTGGGATTACAGGCATGCGTCACCATGTCTGACTAATTTTTGTGTTTTTTAGTAGAGACAGTTTTTCACCATATTGACCAAGCTGGTCTTGAACTCCTGGCCTCAGGTGATCTGCCCGCCTCGCCCTCCCAAATTGTTGGGGTTACAGGCATGAGTCACTGCATCTGGCTTCTATTGTGGTTTTGAGGGGGCAGTGAAATGATGCTGGTGAAAGTGCCTGCACCGTGCTCATGGCTAGCACAGGTTCAGAAAAGGCAAGTTCCCTTCCTTCCCCCGAGTTCTCAAACTCTCTCCCCATCTTGCCTACCCTCTCCCCATCTCTCCAGGGCTCAGCCTGTTGCTGCTTCCCTTGCTCCTGGTGCAAGCTGGTGTCTGGGGATTCCCAAGGCCCCCAGGAAGGCCCCTGCTGAGCCTGCAGGAGCTGCAGAGGGAGTTCACCGTCAGCCTGCATCTCGCCAGGAAGCTGCTCTCTGAGGTTCGGGGCCAGGCCCACCGATTTGTAAGTCCCCCTAATGCAGCTGGCGCCGGGCATGAGCAGACCCCCAATCCCTTCTGGCCCTCACTAACAGACCTTACCCCGCAGGCGGAATCTCACCTGCCGGGAGTGAACCTGGACCTCCTGCCCCTGGGAGAGCAGCTTCCCGGTGTTTCCCTGACCTTCCAGGCTTGGCACCGCCTCTCTGTGAGTGAGGGCTGGTGGGGTGGGGTGGGAAGCTCTCCATAGGCTGGGGCCAGGGTGCAAGATGAGGCTGGAGATTGAGCTGGAGATGTGGGGATGGAACCTCGATGAGGTTGAGTATGTCATCGGACATAAAGATGAAAGCCAGGCACGGTAACTTACCCCTATAAACTCAGCGCTCTGGGAGGCCGAGGTGGAAGGACTGCTTGAGGCCAAGAGTTCAAGACCAGACTGAGCAACATAGAGAGACTTTGTCTCTTCAGAAAACTTTAAGAGTTAGCCAGGCATGGTGGCTCACACCCCTGTGGTCCTAGCTACTCAGGAGGCTGACGTGGGAGGATGGCTTGAGCTCAGGAGTTAGAGGCTGCACTGAGTTATGATCATGCCACTGCACTCCAGCCTGGGTGACAGAGGGAGACCTTGTCTCAAAAAAATAAACAAACAGCCAGGCGTGGTGGCTCATGCCTGTAATCCCAGCACTTTGGGAAGCTGAAACAGGCGGATCACCTGAGGTCAGGAGTTCAAGACCAGCCTGGCCAACAGGGAAAAAACCCATCTCTGCTAGAAAATACAAAAATTAGCTGGGAGCAGTGACTCATGCCTGTAATCCCAGCACTTTGGGAGGCCGAGGCAGATGGATCACCTGAGGTCGGGAGTTCGAGACCAGCCCAACCAACATGGAGAAACCCCATAAAAATACGAAAATTAGCCAGGCATGGTGGCATGGGCCTGTAGTCCCGGCTACTCAGGAGGCTGAGGCAGGAGAATTGCTTGAACCCAGGAGGCAGAGGTTGCAGTGAGATGAGATCACACAACTGCACTCCAGCCTGGGCAACAGAGCGAGACTCCATCTCAAAATACGTAATTAAACAAACATACAAACAAACAATAAAGATGAAGCTGGAATAAGGAAGTGGGGTTAGGAAGAGGTCAGAGTGGAGCTGGGCATGGAATATGGTGAGCGTAGGACTAGAGTGAGGCTGGAGGTGGAGATCACAGCAGCATGGAGGGGGTTGGAGATGGCTCTGGGGTGAGACTTCGGATAGAGATGAGAAGTTGGAGATGAGGGTGAACATGAAGCAGGGGATGGAGAAGGGGTGGGGTTGCTGGTGGGGAAGGGAATGGAATGGGGTTGGAATGGAGTTGGAGATGGGAAGAGTGACTGTGCATGTGAAGCAAGGATGGAGTTGGGGTTAGGAATGGGAACGAGGCTGGAGATGGGATGGAAACGCGTGGCAGAAGGTAGGATGGGATGGTGGAGGAGGGAAGGGCACAGGGCTGCTGGTGGAGGGTGCTGTGGGACTAGGTGGGGTGGGTTACAGAAGATCATGGGCGTGGGAGTGGAAGGGAGGCTGGAAAAGGAGATGGGGCAGAGGTCCCAGATGGTGGAGATGGACGGGATGGGGACAGAGCTGGGCCCAGGTTGGGAAGAGCTACGGGGATGGATTGGAGGCTGGAGTGTGGAATGGGAAGGAGACCTGGATAGGGAGGAGGTGACGTGGCCATCTTTGGCCTGTGGGCCTTTCCTGACCATCTCCCTCCCCTTCAGGACCCAGAGCGCCTCTGCTTCCTCTCTACCACACTTCAGCCCTTCCATGCCCTGCTGGGAGGGCTGGGGACCCAGGGCCGCTGGACCAACACAGAGAGGACGCAGCTGTGGGCCATGAGGCTGGACCTCCGGGATCTGCAGCGGCACTTCCGCTTCCAGGTAGAGCCCGGCCGCCCTCGGCCACCCCAGACCACGCAGGAAGGAAGACTCGCTGGCTCATCCAGCGGTCTCATGTTCTGAGTGTGTGTGAATGTGAGAGTGTAAGTGTGTGAGTGTGGCTGTGAGTGGGTGAGCCCATGAGTGTGTGAGTGTGAGTCTATGTGGGGTCTTGAGTGTGCATGTGTGAGTGTGATTATGTGTGAGTGAGTGGGTCTGTGCATGTGAGCATGACTGTGAGTGGGTGAGTCCATGAGTATGAGTGTGAGACTGAGTGTGAGTCTGTGAGTGTGAGACTGTGTGTGTATGTGTGGCTGAGTGTGTGAGCATGTGTGTGAATGTGTTGGTCCATGAGTGTGAGTGTGTGACTGTGAGATTGTGTGAGTGTTTGGGTCTGTAAGTGTGAGAGTGTGTGTGGGTCCATGAGTGTGTGTGGGTCTGTGTGTGAGTGTGTAAGTGTGTGACTGTGTGTGACCAGTATGTGTGACTGTGTGTGGGTCTGTGTGTGTGAGCGTGACTGAGTTTGTGTGACTGTGAGTGTGTGAGTGTGGGGGGTCTACCTGTGTGATCGTGACTACGTGTGTGTGTGGGTCCGTGAGTGTGAGTTTGTGACTCTGTGTGTGTATGTGTGTGCATGTGTGCGTGTGTGCAGCTGCACCAGGCCCTGGTGCCACCCCTTAATTTTCGAATTCTCCTGGGGCTCCATCTTGAACAGGAGGTCATTGGGCTGTGAGGTCACTCGGGGTTTGTCCTGAGCGTCCCGTGCAGTGTCTGCCTCCTGTTTCCCTTCTCCCTCTGATTCTCTGACATCACCCAGATCCTCCAGAACCTTTCAAAGGGAAATCAGAATTTTACCCTTAATGAAATGAGAATAGAAAATGCAAGCAGCAGGGCCAGGTGTGGTGGCTAACGCCAGGAATTCCAGCACTTTGGGAGGCCAAGGAGGGTGGATCACTTGAGGTCAGGAGTTCGAGACCAGCCTGGCCAACATGGTAAAACACTATGTCTAAAAATACAAAAATTATCTGGGTGTGGTGGTGTATGTCTGTAGTCTCAGCTACTCAAAAGTCGGAGGCAGAAGAACTGCTTGAACTGGGGAGAGAGAGGTCGCAGTGAGCTGAGACAGCGCTACTGCACTCCAGCCTGGGTGACAGAGTGAGACAGAAAGGAAGGGGAGAGGGGGGGAGGGAACAGAAGGGAAGGGAAGGGGAGGGAAAGGGCGCAGTGGCTCACACCTGTAATTCCAGCACTTTGGGAGACCAAGGAGGGTGGATCACGAGGTCAGGAGTTCAAGACCAGACTGGCCAACATAGTGAAACCCATCCCTTCTTTAAAAATACAAAAAATTAGCTGGGCATGGTAGCAGGTGCCTGTAATCCCAGCCACTCAGGAGGCTGAGACAGGAGAATCGCTTGAACCCAGGAGGTGGAGGTTGCAGTGAGTCGAGATCACGCCATTGCACTCCAGCCCGGGTGACAGTGTGAGACTCCGTCTCAAAAAAAAAAAAAAAAAGAAGGAAAGAGCAAGCCGCAGGGAAACTGAGCTATGTCACCCTTTGCCTGTTGTTGGCCTGTCCCAGGAGCAACCTTAACAGCAGAGAGAAACTTCCTGAGCTGCACCCCCCCAGGGCCGTCCTTGGGGTGACCTAGCTCTGTGAGCATCCTCATGCCCCTTGACTTCCATTTTCTCAAACCAAAAGATCAAGCAGGACGTGCTAGCAGGTGACATCATGGAAGATCATGTAGGGAATGTCCCGGGGAAATCCTGACCTTATGGTCACGGACGTCATTAGGAGCCGTTGGGCACAAATAGGGAATGAGGATTCACTCCGGTTCTCTGCCCGGCCCCTCCCTGACCCATGGTCTCTCCTCACAGATGCGGGCTACAGGATTTCACCTCCTAGAAGAGGAGGAGGAGGAGGAGGAGGAGGAAGGGAAGGGGCTGCTCCCAGGGGCACTGGGCAGTGCCTCGAAGGTGCCGGTGCAGGTGTCCTGGCCCCAGCTCCTCTCCACCTACCGCCTGCTGCACTCCTTGGAGCTCGTCTTATCTCGGGCCGTGCGGGACTTGCTGTTGCTGTCCAAGGCCGGGCACCCAGTCCGGGCCCTGGGATTCCCAACACTGGGCCCCCAGCCCTGATCGGGTGGCTTCTTAGCCCCCTGCCCCTCATGCTTTAGGACTTTAGGACTGGAGTCTTGGCATCAGGGCAGCCTCCACATCAGCAGCCTTGGGCAAGGGAGGGCTCTTCCAGCCCCCTGCCCCAGGCGCTACCAACTAACTGAAAGCCCCTCCAGTCCTTGCCAGCTATTTATTTCCTGGATACTTATTTATTGTTTAGGGAGATGATGGTTTATTTATTGTCTCAGGGCCTGCTGGTCCTCCAAGGGCAGAGCCCCCATGCTGGGTGCCTAATAAAGCACTCTCACCCACCCCTGGCCTCCACTTTCTCCTTGGGGAAGGGCTGCCTGACACCCAGAGGGCAGGGCAGCCTGGAACGGGTTCAGCAACCTCTAGCCATCCTGAACCCCTCTCTGCTCCTACAGTTTTGGGGTTCCTGGCCCACCTTCCCTACTATGCCCTACTCAGCCAGGCAGTTGCCACAGTAACGAGCAGAGTTCTGAGGCCGAGCTACCATTTTGGAAGCTCAAGGCAGCTCATCTTTGACTCTGAACAGTGCTCCTTATGCCCTCCTAACCGCTTTCCTTTGGACTGGCCTTGACTCCAGAGGTCTGTGTTACCCCACCCAGTTCTGAGGGTCTTGGTACAGGGAGGTGGGCTGGGGAGCGGGAGTCAGAGAGGGACACCTGTAAGGAGCATGGTCTCTGTTCCCTCTCAGTCTTCCTTGCAGTCTTGATTTTTTACTTTTGTTTTTAAAAGATGGGGTCTTGCTATGTTGTCCAGGCTGGTCTCAAACTCCTGGTCTCAAGCCATCCTCCCACCTTGGCGTCCCAAAGCTCTGGGGTGACAGGCATGAGCCCCAGTGCCTGGCCTCCTTGCAGTCCAGACAGCTGACTCAGGCTGGGGAGGAACCAGGGCAGGCACCCTGAGCAGTGGTCTCAGTGGGGTAGGTGGTCCACCAGCCTGCACTGGAGAATCAGACTCAAGTTCAAGGTCTTCCCAGACATCTGGTTTTGCCTGCTCAATGAATGATCACCAAGACGCTGAGGCCCAGAGGGTGGAGAGGGTGCATCCACAGTGGCAGAGGGAGCAGGGCTCAGCAGCGTCCAAGGGAGGCTTCTGGTCCCCACCCAGGGCCTGGCTTCCAGGGCGCCAGGTCTCAGTCACTGGGGCTTGGGCCGGCCCAGACGGGCATGCAGCTCCTGCATCATGCCAGGGTGCACGAGGCCAAACCTGGACGCAGAAGTCAGACCCATGAGAACAGCTCCCCAGGTGCCCAAGGTCTCTTCCCCACCCCAGCTGAGTCACCCTGTGCCTACCTGTGTCCCAGGGGCCTTCTCCTGGCTGGCACCGGGGTCCCATCATGCCTCGGAGGGCTTGGCTCTGGAGGTTCCTCCGGCTGGAGGAGTCTCTGCTCAGGGGCCGATGGTTCCTCCTCCTTGGAAGGGTTGGGGACTGGGGGCTCCTCCTGCTGCTCCAGGGCCGGGGTCCGACGAAAAGAGGGCCGCGAGCGACGCTGCGAGGAGCTCCTCGAGAGCTGCACGCGGCTCCTTGGGACAGAGACATCTAGGAGGGACCCAGGGAGCAAGGCCTGCAGGAAAATGGGCACGGAGGACCATGGGTCCAGCTTGGGGATTCCTCTCGGTCCCCACCAGACCCCATCAGGAGCCCTCACCTCGCTCCAGCTGCTGGCAGCACCTCCTCCGGCACTGCTGGTGGCCTCAGCTCTCTCAGCATTCCCAAGTGACCCCAGTGCAGCTTCTGCAGGGGCTTGGCATGTCGGCCACTCCTCCTGGTCCCTGATGTCCTTCAGGCTTTCTGGCTCAGTCTCCTCGGCCGCTGCCCTCCGGCCCCCAGTCACCGTGAGACCCTCTGCATCAAGGAGCCTTGGTGGCTCTCCCTTGGGGTGGTGATCCCCACGCCGCCCCTTACTGTCTTCCCTCTGTTCTCTCTCCTGCCATCCCACAGCCTCTTCTTCCAACAGCGTCCACTCTTCTAAAAGCCCCCCAGCCTCCACCATGGCTCCCGTCCCCTCTGCCCTCACCGTGTGGGAGCCTGCACCATCCAGCCCACAGCTGTCCTCTGCACCTGTGGATTCCCTGGCCTCTACCCGTCCTCCCCCAGGCTCTCCCTCCCTGGCCTCAAAAGCCTCTGCTTGGTCACCTCTGCCAGCCACCTCTTCCTCTGCAGACCCCTCCAGGCCAAACTCCTGCCCACCTGCATCCTCTCCCACTGCTGCCTCCTCCCTTTCTTTCGAGTCCCATCCTTGCCCAAGCGCCCCTTCCAAAGCTTCACCAGCACCCGCAGCGCTGACATCTGGGACCACCTCACACCCCATAATCTCAGCAGCCACGGAGCCGGTCCATGTGTCCTCACGGTCATGGAGGCCCACAGCTGCCGCCTGCAGCCTCCAGCCTCTCCCAGGCATTCTGTCGGCCTCCACTTCCCCATCCTTGGTTTCCCTGGCATAGGCCTCTCCTAGTGACCGGTCTGGCCCTGAGTCTGCCCCTGTGCTTCCGTGTAGCTCCTGGTTCTCTGAGACAGACGTCTCTCCCTCCTCAATTCCACACCCCGTGTCTTTGGATGTCGGCCCCTCCCCACCTGCCTCTGGGACTTCTGGCAGTTCAGACTCTCGGTCTCCTTCAGCCTCAGCCTCCTGGGTATTCCCTGGGAAGGCCTCGGAGGCCTCAGGCTTTACAAACCCCACAAGCCTGGGACCTGCCTCCAGGCTCCTCTCCTCTTTGCTCAGGGCGAGAACTCCCCAGAGCTCCGCCTCACCTGCCCACCCTTCCTCGGGTTGCTTGGTTGGAGTCTGGGCGCCCCCCATCAGCTCAGCCTCCTGGCCTTTGGAGACCCTGCATGTGAGGCCACCCCACTCTGCCCCTGGGGCACTGCAGCTGGTCTGGGCTGCCTCGCTCTCCTCCCCTGTGAGCTCCTCCTCAGGCCTGGCCCCTGGGATTGCCTCCAAGTCGGGAGCTCCTTCAGCCTCTCCATCTGAGGGCAGCTCAGCCACTGGGTCCCCACCACTCCCTCCCTCCTCCCGGGCCTCCTCTGCCTGTACCACCTCCTCCAGCCCAGCCCAGTCAGCCCTGATCTCCAAGTCACGACTCGCCTCAGCCTCCTTCCCACACAGGTAGGCCTGACCCTCAAAGCTCTCCCCTGCCTCCTGGCATCCCACAGCCTCCCTCCCTGCTGTCTGGCTCTCAGCGGCCTCTTCCATTCTCTCAGTGCCCAGGGCCTGCGCCTGTTTGGGGAAAGGGCTCACTTCAGCCTCTCTCTCCTCATCCCCCTCCTCCTCTAGGACCCAGACTTTTCCAGTAGCCTCTAGGAGCCTTTCTCCTGGGATTGCTCCATATTCTGTCTCTCTGATTCCTAAGAGGTCAGCCTCCTCCTTGCCTGAGGCTGTCCCGACCTCCTCCCCTCCTGAGGCTGCCCCGGCCTCCTCCCCTCCTGAG
>PVKP010031608.1:0-26802 GCA_004027715.1 Plecturocebus donacophilus | reverse complement strand
GGTGGGACCTGGGTTCGGAGAGGTTTTCCAGAGGCACGAGCTGGGCCTCAATGCGACAGGCTGAGGGAGGCCAGGGGCCCTTGGATGCAGTCGGGAGGCAGGCAGGCAGACAGGCAGAATCTTGGCCTGGGCAAGTCACCAGCAGGCAGCAGCTGGTCCTGGGGAGGCTGCGGCAAAGGCCAGAGTTGGGCCGAGAGAGGCCACTGTCGGTCGGTAGCTGGGCCTGTCAAGGCCACCGAGCAGCAGAAAGGATGCCCGGAGAGCCCCACTTGAGGAAGCTTCAGGTAGAATGACGACAGGCTGCCGGGAGCTGGCCAGGAGCCAGGCCAAAAGAGGATGCAGGGTTGCAGGACGTAGGCCTGTACACGTGGCCAGGATGAAGAGCAGGGCACGGGGAGGCCGCCAGGAGGGAGGCAGAGACTGGGTCTCCCAGAGAGACCAACAGGAGACAAGAGTTGGGCCCCTGGCGGCCATTGGGAGGTATGAGCTGGCTGTGCAGATGCCCACATGAGAACGATTTGCACCCATGCGGTGTGCTGCCGGGATGGCAGGAGCTTGGCCTGGAGAGGCTCTCTTCCCGACCCATTGCATGGGCCTGTCGTGGCCAGCGGGAGGCCAGAGCTGGGCCAGGAGAAGTCGACTCTAGGACGTCTGGGGCCTGGAGATGCCCTGGGAGGGCATGAGCCAACCTCGGAGAGGACAGCTTGAGACATGAGCTGGGTGGGCCTGGACAGCCTGAGTCGAGGGCCTGAGCTTTTGCACCTACAAAGGCCGTAGAGATCTGGGCAGGACAGGAATCCACCGAGGTTGCTGCAAGGCAAGGCAGGAAGGTTGGCCCATAGACCCTGCCTGGAGGAGGAGCTGAGACCCAAGAGGCCAACTTGAAGACGTTCTGGGCACGGAGAGGAGGCCCGAAGTCCAACGTTGGGCCCCGGAGGGCTGCCGAGAGGCACCTGCCTGGTCCGAGGGGACCAAGGGAGGCCGGAGGATGGGCCGGTGGATGCCGGCCACCACAGAGGCAGGAGCTGGGCTGGAGCGGAGGCCACAGTGAGGCCACGAGTTGGACCTGTAGGCCCCATAAGGAGGCAGACACCGGGCCCGGAGGGGCCTAGCAAAGGCAGGAGCCCGGCCTGCGGAGGCCGGGCCGGGAGGGGAAGTTTCGGGCCCGGACAGGCCGCTGGGATGCAGGAGCTGGCCAGGAGAGTCCGCAAGAGGTGTCAGCTGAGCCGCGACTAGCCAGTGCCAGGGAGGACGGGGGCCAAGACTGGAGGCCAGCCAGCAGGAGGCAACGGCTGCAGCTGGCAAGGTTTTCTGGAGGCAAGAGCTAGGCCTCAGCGGATTAGGTTGAGGAAGGCCAGGGGCCCTTTGACGCAGTCAGGAGGCAGGTGGGCAGGCAGGATCTTGGCTGGCCTGGGCAATTCGCCAGCAGGCAGCAGCTGGTCCTGGTCCTGTGGAGGCTGTGGGGAGGCCAGACCTGGGCCCGGATAGGCCACTGTCAGTCGGTATCTAGGCCTCTCAAGGCCACCGAGAGGCAGAACAGAGGCCCGTAAAGCCCCACCTGAGGAAGCTTTGGGCCAACTGAGGAAAGGCCGCTGGGACCTGGCCAGGAACCAGGTTAAAAGAGGCTGCGGGGAGGCAGGACGTGGGCCCATAGACGTGTCCAGGAGGAGGAGCCGGGCTTGGGGAGGCCGCCAGGAGGGAGGCAGAGACTGGGTCTCTCAGAGAGGCCAACGGGAGGCAGCATATGGGCCCCTGGGGGCCGTTGGGAGGCAGGAGCTGGCCCTGCAGGGGCACACATGAGGACGTTTTGCACCCATGGGGGTTGCCACTGGGAGGGCAGGAGCTTGGCCTGGAGAGTCCGCCTTCAGGACCCATTGCCAGTGTAGGCGGCCAGAGCTGGGCCAGCAGAAGTTGACTCGAGGACGTCTGGAGCCTGGAGAATGCTGGGAGGGCAGGAGTTACGCTCGGAGAGGCAAGCATGAGGCATGAGCTGCTTGGGCCTGGAGAGCCTGAGACGAGGGCCTGTACTTTCGGGCCAACAAAGGCCGCCAGGGTCAGGGCAGGAGAGGAGTCCACGGAGGTTGCTGTGAGGCGAGGTCAGAAGGTGGACTCATAGACGCCGTCGGGAGGAGGAGCTCAGCCACGAGACCTCTATTTAAAAACAGACATTCTGTGCCCGGGGAGGAGGCCAGAAGGCCAATGCTGGGCCCGGCACGGCCGCTGGGAGACACTGGCCTTGTCCGACGGGGCCACGGGGAGGCCAGAGGCTGGGCCAGTGAATACTGGCCGCCACGGAGGCAGGAGCTGGGCCTGAGTGGAGGCCACAGTGAGGCCACGAGTTGGGCCAGGAGGGCACACTGGGAGGCGGAGTCCGGGACCAGAGGAGCCTAGTGCAGGCAGGAGCCGGACCTGGGCAGGCCAGGCCAGGAGGGGAAGCTTCGGGTGCGGACAGGCTGCCAGGAGGCAGGAGCTGGCCGGGAGGGTCTGCAAGAGGCTTCAGCTGGGCCAAGACTGGCCGATGCCAGGGAGGATGTGGGCAGAGACTGGAGTCCAGCCAGCAGGAGGCAAGAGCTGGGTCTGGAGAGGTTTTCTGGAGGCACGAGCTGGGCCTCAACGGGCCAGGTTGAGGGAGGCCAGGGGCCCTTGGACGCAGTTGGGAGGCAGGCAGGCAGGTAGGCAGGATCTTGGCCTGGGCAAGTCGCCAACAGGCAGCAGCTGGTCCTGTGGAGGCTGGGGTGAGGCCAGAGCTGAGCCCGGATAGACCATTGTCGGTTGGTAGCTGGGCCTGCCAAGGCCACCGAACGCCAGAAGGATGGCCCAGAAAGCCCCACTTGAGGACGCTTCAGACTAACCGAGGAAAGTCCAACGGGAGCTGGTCAGGAGCCAGGCCACAGGGAGGCAGGACTTAGGCCTGTAGACATGGCCAGGAGGAGGAGCCGGGCTTAGGGAGGCCGCCAGGAGGGAGGCAGAGACTGGGTCTCCCAGAGAGGCCGACGGGAGGCAGGAGTTGGGCCCCTGGGGGCCATTGGGAGTCAGGAGCTGGCCCTACCGGGGCCCCCATGAGGATGTTTTGCACCCATAGTGGGTGTCACAGGGAGGGCGGGAGCTTGGCCTGGAGAGGCCCTCTTCAGGAACCATTGCCTGGGCTGCCGAGGCCAGCGGGAAGAGGCTAGAGACGGGCAGGAAGAAGTGTACTCGAGGTCTTCTGGAGCCTGGAGACACCCTGGTAGGGCTGGAGCAGAGCTCTGAGAGGCCAGAGTGAAGCATGATCTGGGTGTGCCTGGAGAGCCGGTTGGAGAACCTGAGCTTTCGGGCCTACAAAGGCGGCCAGGATCTGGGCAGGAGAGGAGTCCATGTAGGTTGCTGCGAGGCAAGGTTTAAAGTTGGGCTCATAGACGCGGCCGGGAGGAGGAGCTGGGCACCTAGAGGCCGACTTCAAGATGTTCTGAGCCTGAAGAGGAAGCCACAAGGCCAATACTGGGCCAGAGTGGGCTGCCTAGAGGCACCGGTCTGGCCTGATGTGGGTCACAGTGGGGCCGGAGGCCCAGCTGCTGGATACCGGCCACCACAGAGGCAGGAGTTGGGCCTGAGCAGAGGCCACGGTGAGGCCACGAGTTGGGCTTAGAGGGCCCACTGGTAGGCGGAGGCCGGGCCCGCAGGGGCCTAGCGCTGGCAGGAGGGGAAGCTTCGGGCCTGGACAGGCTGCTGGGAGGCAGGAGCTGCACGGGAGAGTCCATGAGAAGCATCAGCTGGGCCAAGACTGGCCGGTGCCAGGGAGGACGTGGGCCAAGACTGGAGGCTAGCAAGCACAAAGCAAGAGCTGAGACTGCAGAGCTTTTCTGGAGGCATGAGCTGGGCCTCAACAGGCCAGGTTGAGGGAGTCCAGGGCCCTTGAATGCAGTCGGGAGGCAGGCAGGCAGGCAGGATCTTAGCCTGGGCAAGTCGCCAGCAGGCAGCAGCTGGTCCTGCGGAGGCTGGCGTGAGGCCAGAGCTGGGCCCGGTTAGGCCATTGTCAGTCGGTATCTGGGCCTGTGAAGGCCATCGGGAGGCAGAACGGAGGCCCGGAAAGCCCCACTTGAGTAAGCTTTGGGCTGACTGAGGAAAGGCTGCCGGGACCTGGCCAGGAGCCATGCCAAAAGAGGCTGCAGGGAGGAAGGATGTGGGCCTGTAGACGGCCAGGAAGAGGAGCCGGGCCTACGGAGGCCGCCAGGAGGGAGACAGAGGCTGGGTCTCCCAGGGAGGGAGACAGAGGCTGGGTCTCCCAGGGAGGCAGACGGGAGGTAGGAGTTGGGCCCCTGGGGGCCATTAGGAGGCAGGAGCTAGCCCTGCAGGGGCCCACATGAAGACATTTTGCACCCATTGGGAGGTGCCACCAGGAGGGCAGGAGCTTGGCCTGGAGAGGTCGTCTTCAGGACCCATTGCCTGGGCCTGCCGAGGCCAGCGGGAGGAGGCCCCAACTGGGCAGGCAGCAGTCGACTCGAGGGTGTCTGGGGCATGGAGACACCCTGGAAGGGCAAGAGCGGTGCTCGCAGAGGCCAGCGTGAGGTATGAGCTGGGTGGGCCTGGAGAGCCTGAGTCGAGGGCTTGAGCTTTTGGGCCTACAAAGGCCGTCGGGATCTCGGCAGCAGAGGAATCCAAACAGAATTCTAAAAAGAAAGATTCTAGCAATTTACATGGTGCTATTTATATAGAGATCTCCCTTGCATCTCTGTATGTACATTTAAATATTTTGTAACCTGATGGTTGGGAGTGGCTCAAATCTGAGCATGGTAACACATGCCTGTAGCCCCAGCCACTTAGGAGACTGAGGCAGGAGGATAACATGAGCCCAAAAGTTCTAGTCATGCCCATACAACATAACAAGACCCTGTTTCTTTAAAAAGAAACGGGGAGCTGTCAGGGAGCTCACTGATGAATTATTTTGGTGATAACAACTGCTATCAAACACTACTATAAAATCCACAATTACATCTCTTGCCACATTTTTCTCCTTACTTTTGGACTCATTTATCCAACTGCCTCCTCTACCTCCACAGCTCAACTTGAAAGAAATTAACTTCTTTGTTCTTAGATCAAATCTGAAAGGGTCTAGTATAGAAACTCTTTGAGATAAGAAACACACAAAATGAAATAATTATCATAGCTGTAAAAAGAAATATGCCCATAAACGAACAACAGTAAAAGATTAGAGGCTTTCAGTAACACTGAAGAATGATGTTAAATAAAATTATTCTGTTAATTCAAAAAGAAAGTATATAAACAAAATTCTAACAAACTTTCTATAAAATAAAAACCAAATTTCAGAGTTGAGAGTAAAAAGTGAAAGTGTAGAAAGAGGTGAAGCCAACTGCAGAAGGTGCCCATCACATATCATAAAGGCTGCCCCAATCACATCAATCCCCCTTATTCCACTTAGTATCACCTGAGGTCAGGAGTTCAAGACCAGCCTGGCCAACAAAGAAAAATCCCTTCTCTACTAATAGCACAAAGCCTGGCGTGGTGGTGGGCGAATGTGAGGCAAGAGAACTGCTTGAACCCAGGAGCCAAAATCACACCATTGTACTCCAACCTGGGTGACGAGAGTGAAAACTGTCTCAAGAAAAAGAAAAACAAATTCCTTTGGAAAGGCCTTCTTCCTAGAGATTTTCAACATGAGACTGGTAAAAGGGGTATGGAATCATCACCAGATCTTTGGCTTTTACAGCTTGAAGTACAAGAACAAAAAGAAAAAGGGATATCATTTAAACACAATTTGTAGGAAAGAATAATTATTGAATCTGTGTTGCTCTTTAACTTTCTTTTTTTGAAACAGAGTTTCACTCTTGTCACCCAGGCTGGAGTGCAGTGGCACGATCTTGGCTTACTTCAAGCTTCATTTCTTAGGTTCAAATGATTCTCCTGCCTCAGTCTCCTGAGTAGCTGGAATTACAGGAGCCCGCCACCGAGCCCAGCTAAGTTTTGTATTTTTTGTAGGGACAGAGTTTCACCATTTTGGCCAGGCTTATCTCGAACCCCTGACCTTAGGTGATCTGCCCACCTCGGCCTCCCATAGTCCTGGGATTAGAGGGATGAACCACTGAGCTGCCTGAGCACTTTCTTATGTTATTAAATAGCCTAACCCAGGTGGGGTCAGTGGCTCATGCCCGTAATCCCAACAACTCTGAAAGTCAAGGTGAGAAGGTTGCTTCAACCTAGGAGGTCAAGACCAGCCTCGGCAACATAGCGAGACCACCCCTCATCTCTACAAAAATACAAAAATTAGGCCAGGCGTGCACTGCACGTTTCATCATGTTGCCCAGGCTGGTCTCAAACTCCTGAGCCCAAGCCATCCTCTCACCTCAGCCCTCAAAGTGCTGGGATTACAGGGCCCAGGCAGCCTCATGTTTTCTTTAAGCAGCCCCCTACTCTTGCACACTGGGATAGTTTTCTTTTTGTTTCTTTGAGGCAGGGTTTACCTCAGTCTCACAAGTTGGAGTGCTGCGGTGGAATCACAGCTCATTGCAGCCTTGAACCCTGGGGTTCAAGTAGCTGGAAGGCTGAGGCGGGACTACAGATATAGGTCACACCATGTTGCCCAGGCTACTCTTGAACTCCTGGACTGAAGGGATCCCCCTATCTCAGTCGCACCTGGACATAGTTTTCTATTTTTTACCTACATAAAGAGTGTACTGGGTCAGAGTTTGTCAATTGCCCTTCTCCAGCCAGCAACACACAGGACCTAGCTGAGACATCGTGGTTACCAGACTTCACTGAGGAGAAGAAAACACATCTCCAGTACTTCACCGAAAACCCACCACTGTGATGTCACAGAGCACTCCCACTCTCTCAGAAGGAGCCAATCGGAACACTAAAAGAAAATGTCAGCTGCTTGCCAGTCAGATGTGGGCAGTGTTCATATTCCAAAAGCTAACACCGGCATGACTGACTCAATGTTGGACCCAGAAAAATTAAAAATGAAAGATAAAAATACATAAAATGGGCCGAGTACGATGGCTCACGCCTGTAATGCCAGCACTTTCAGAGGCCAAGGCAGGTAAATCACAAGATCAAGATTTCAAGATCAGCTTGGCCAATAACAAGGCTGAGGAAGGAGAATTGCTTGAACCCAGGAGGCAGAGACTGCAGTGAGCTGAGATCATGCCACTGCACTCCAGCCTGGGTGACAAGAGTGAAAGCTTTGTCTCAGAAAAAAAAAATCCTTTGGGAAGTCCTTCTACATAAAGATCTTCAACATAAGACTGGAAGACAAGTACAAGATCATCCTAGACCTTTGGCTTTTACAGCTTGAGCTGTTAAGTGAAAAAAAGGGACATCATTTAAATACAATTTGTAGAAAAGAAATAATTATTGAATCTGTATTGTTCTTTAACTTCTTTTTTTAAGATGAAGTCTCGCTCTGTTGCCAAGCTGGAGTTCAACGGCACAATCTCAGCTCACTGCAACCTCCATCTCCCGTGTTCAAGCAATTCTCCTGCCTCAGCCTCCTGAGTAGTTGGGACTACAGGTGCCTGCCACCATGCCCAGCTAATTTTTGTACATTCAGTAGAGACCAGGTTTCTCCATATTGACCAAGATGATCTTGGTCTCCTGTCTTTATAATCCACCAACCTTGGCCTCCCAAAGTGCTAGAATTACAGGCTTGAGCCACCATGCGCTGCATTGCTCTTTAACTTTTATACCTTGATCTTTACTTGTTATTGTAATTGAGTCCAAAAAAATAGTATGAACAAAATAAAAAGAACCTCCAAAATGCTAATATTCTAATTATCAAAGTCTACAGTAAAATATCTCATTGCAGCTTGGCATGGTGACTCACACCTGTAATCCAGCATTCTGGGAGGCTGAGGTCACTGAATCACATGAGATCGGGAGTTTGAGACCATCCTGGCCAACATGGGAAAACCTGTCTCTACTAAAAATACAAAACTTACGCATGTGTGGTGGCAGATGCCTGTAATCCCAGCTATTTGGAAAGGTGAGGTAAAAGAATCACTTGAACCCAGGAGGTGGAGGTTGCAGCGAGCTGAGATTATGCCACTGCACTCCAGCATGGGGGACAAGAGGGAAACTCCAGCAAGAAAGAAAAGAAAAGAAAAGAAAAGAGAAGAAAGGAAAGGAAGAAAGAAAGAAAGATCCCATTACTTTAAACCAATATAGATACAATCAGACTTTCTACAACAATCTGAACCAAATTATAAGGCCAGAAAAACATAGCAGCTAATATTATTTAATGCACACATTACTAAATGAAAATGTAATATTTTCAAAACATAAACATTAGTGTAACCTTATTGGACTTATAAAAGTAATTTTTTTAAATGATAGAAACAGAAGATTCTCCTGAATTGCAACATTTCAGCTAGCATTTATTTTCTCAAGATTGAAATAATACAACAGTTATAAAAAGTCAAGACCTGGGCCGGGCACTGTGGCTCATGCTTGTAATCCCAGCACTTGGGAGGCCAAGGCGGTCAGATCACTTGAGGTCTGGAGTTTGAGACCAGTCTGACCGACATGGAGAAATCCCATCTTTACTAAAAAAACAAAATTAGCTAAGCATGGTGGTGCACACCAGTAATCCCAGCTACTTGGGAGGCTGAGGCAGGAGAATCGCTTGAACCCAGGAGGAGGAGGTTGTGGTGAGCTGGAATCAAGCCATTGCATTACAGACTGGCCAACAAAAGCAAAACTCTGTCTCAAAAAAAAAAAAAAAAATCAAGAGCTGGCCAGGTGCAGTGGCTCACACCTATAACCCCAACACTTTGTGAGGCCTAGGTAGGTGGACCACTTGAGGTCAAGAGTTGCAGACCAGCCTGGCCAACATGGTGAAACCCCATCTCTACTAAAAATACAAAAATTAGCCAGGCATGGTGGCACGAGCCTGTAGTCCCAACTACTAGGGACACTGAGGCAGGAAGATCGCTTGAACCTGAGAGGTGGATATTACAGTGAGCTGAGATCATGCCACTGCACTCCACTCTGGGTGACAGAGCAAGACTGTCTCAAAGAAACAAAAAAGTCAAGAGCAGGGGAAGCAGTAAAATTAAACATAACTAACACTCTCCCAACAGAATAGCTCCATTTTTTTGCTGTCATTATGTGTTAAAGTCTATTTGCTAAACATTGATGTTTGTACTAAAGTTTCAAGTGCACCATATAACACATTAGTGCTGAGTAAAGTTTAACATCTTTTGCTGTACACTAACTTGAATATCATACTTATAGATCAAAACAAAAGTATCTTTCCCTAAGGCAGTTACCACTAATACTGCTTTAAAATTATAAAATGTGAAGATTGTTTTTATAATTTCACTTTTTATGATTTCACAACAGCTGAACATTATTGTCTTTAAACAAAATAATCTAATAAACCACCATCACAACAAAATCCCCACAACATAATCAGTCTCACCGTATAAAGCACTGACATTTATAAAAATTTTCAGTCAATTTACAAAACAGTCAATTCATAAAACTTTAATAGCAAGTGATTTTTACTCTGAATAGTACTAAATTAACAATATCATAAAAACATAAGCCAGCTGTAGTGGCTCACACCTGAAATTCCAGCCCTTTGGGAGGCCAAGACAGGTGGATCACTTGAGGTCAGGAGGAGTTCAAGACCAGCCTGGCCAACATGGTGAAACCCTGTCTCTACTAAAAATACACAAATTAGCCGAGTGTGGTGGTGCATGCCTATAATCCCCACTACTTGGGAGGCTGAGGCAGAAGAATTGCTTGAAACCATGAGGCAGAGGTTGCAGTGAGCCAAGATCTCATGCCGCTGCACTCCAGTCTGTGCAACAGAACAAGATTCTGTCTCAAAAAATAAATAAGTAGATAAAAACATGAGGAGGAAGCATTTATTATGGATTTATATGCCCAGTATTATGTGAAGTACTGTAGTATCTCATCAAATCTTTCAGATAGATCTTCAGTTCTCATAACCGCAAAAGAGGATACTAAGGCTCAGACAGGATAAGAGGCTTGGCCAAGCTGACCTCATGATCTGCCTGCCTTGGCTTCCCAAAGTGCTGGGATTACAGGCATGAGCCACCATGCTCGGTCAAATATCAAATTTAACAAAGCAGATAAATTAGTTTTAAAAAACAATATTAATTAAATCCCTAAGATCCAGGACTTTGCAATAAATATGTAAATAAATCCCTAATATCCATGCTGAAAGTTTAAAGGAAATGCTAACTGATAATTTAAGAGATAAAAGTTTTCCTTAGCTTTGCAGTAATCTAGAAACAAAGAATGTTTCTAATATTTAGACAGACACTACAAGATGAACAGTGACTCCACTGTGTAAACACTCATGAACAAAGAATTACAGGACATTTCTAGTTTAGACATACCGTATTTTCTTTCAGATAATTCTTCAACGTGTTTACATAGATCAGTGATACGATCATTCCACTTCTCTGAAAATTGAGCAAAGGTTGATTCTCAATAATATGTCCCTATGTCAGAGGAGCACTAACATATAATGACTTATTTCCTATATTTTACATCTCAGCAGTCCATATCATTTTACTGCTTTCGAAAAGTTTTTTCCCTTTTTTGCTGGTTCTTATAATTAGTTTAATTGGAGACTGTAAGAGAAGTTTTAAAGTTTAGTACTCCTTTTTTTCCTTTTAATTTCTGAAAAGGAAGAGGGCAGAAAAGATCAATCGAATTAAATCAAATTAAATACGACAACAGGGAGGCCACAATGAGAAGGTCTCCAGGAGTCTTTTAGCAAACTTCCTAAAATATGCCTCAGCTGTGTGGAAATAAGACTTTACAGTAGCCAGTGAGGTGATGCAAGCCTGTAATCCTAGCACTTTGGGAGCAGAGGTAGGTGAATCGCTTTGAGCTCAGGGCAACATAGCAGAAACTTCCGTCCCCTCCCCAACCTTCCGCTATCCCCTCCTTGCCCCCGTCTCCTCCAAAAATACAAAACTTAGCCAGGCATGGTGGCAGGCACCTGTAGTCCCCGCTACTCAGGAGGTTGAGGTACAAGAATTGCTTGAACCCAGGAGGCAAATGTTACAGGGAACTGAGACCACAGCCAGCCTGTGCGAAACAGCAAGACTCCATCTCAAAAAAGAAAAAAAAAAAAACAAGTTTAAGAGGGACTCCAAAGCAAAAAATCCCAACCGTTTTTCTCCCAATCAGTGAAACACCAGGAAGGTGTAATTGTTTTGCAGCCTACCTCTCTAGTAGGCTGATAGTGACCCCCCCAAGATGCTCATAACCTAATCCCAGGAACCAGTGAACATGACCTCATATGGTAAAAGGGGCTTTGCAGATACAATGAAGTTAAGGCTCTTTGGCCGGGAAGATTATTCTGACTGGTCACAGTGGGGTTGATGTACTTACCCGGATCCGTATAAGAGCAGAGTAGGTAATGGAGGGCGGTGGAAGGTGTAGTGATGGAAGCAGGAACCTTGAGTCATTCAAGAAGGGCAGCACAGGCTGAGGAGTGCAGACCGCCTCCAGGGCCAGGAAACGAGTTCTCCTACAGAGCCTCGGAAGGTACCCGCCCTGCTCCCACCTTGAGTCAGTGGGAATGACATTAGAATTCTGTCCTTCAGAACTGTAAAGGAATACATCTGGGTTGTTGCTTTTTTGGAGACGGAGTTTTGCACTTTTTGCCCAGGATGGAGTGTGACGGCACCATCTCGGCTCACCACAACCTCCACCTTCCAGGTTCAAGCAATTCTCCTGCCTCAGCCTCCTGAGTAGCTGGGATTACAGGCATGCACTACCACACCCAGCTGTTTTTGTATTTTTAGTAGAGATGGAGTTTCTTCATGTTGGTCAGGCTGGTCTCGGACTCCCGACCTCAGGTGATCCGCCCACCTCAGCCTCCCAAAGTGCTGGGATTACAGGCATGAGCCACCATGCCTGGCTACATCTGTGTTGTTTTAAGCCACTAAGTGTGTGGTAATTTGTTGCAGCAGCAACAGGAAACTAGTATTGCAGTGAAGCCTCAAAACCCATCTGAAGAGGCTGGGTGCAGTGGTTCATGCTTGTAATCCCAGCATTGTGGGAGGTCAAAGTGGGCAGATCACTTGAGGTCAGAAGTTTGAGACCAGTCTGGTCAACATGGTAAAACCTTGTCTCTGCAATAAAATTAGCTGGGCATGGTGGCAAATGCCTGTAATCTCAGCTACTTAGGAGGCTAAGACATGAGAACTGTTTGAACCTGGAGAGGGGGAGGTGCAGGTTACAGTGAGCCAAGACTGTGCTACTGCACTCCAGCCTGGGTGAGAGAGCCAGACTCCATTTCAAAACAAACAACCCCACCTCAAGAAAGTTTCCAGTTCTGTCAACAGTCATCCACCCAACCCCCAGAAGCAGACATTTCTTCTTCGTGGTTTTATTTTTGTTTTTTGGAGATGGAGTTTCACTCTGTTGCCCAAGCTAGACTGCACTGGTGTGATCTTGGCTCATTGCAATCTCTGCCTGCCTGGATCAAGCTATTCTCCTGTCTCAGCCTCCTAAGTAGCTGGGATGACAGGCACGTGCCACCACAACTGGCTAATTTTTGTGTTTTTAGTAGAGACTGGGTTTTGCCATGTCGCCCAGGCTCGACTCAAACTCCTGGTCTCAAGTGATACACCTGTCTCAGCTTCCCAAAGTGCCGGGATTACAGGCATGAGCCATGGCACTCAGCACTTGCCAAGGCCTTTGATAGCACGCTTTTCCATGTGGGTATGATACAGGATGAGCCAAGATCATGCCACTGCACTCCAGCCTGGGCTACAACTGTGAGACTCCATCTCAAAAAAAAAAAAAAAAAACTCCAAAAAAACAAAAAAACAAAAACAGACTCCATCTGAAAGAAAAAGAAAAACAAAACAAAAAACAAATGTGGCATGGCAAAGAAAATAATTACTGTGTTAAAGACAGTTTCACAGAAAATAAAAGACAATACAATAAGCTGTCTTTTTAGATGAGTATAATTGTTATCCTTATTTTACAGCTAAAGAAATGGGCTCGGGGCAAGCGTGGTGGCTCACACCTGTAATCATAGCACTTTGGGAGGCTAAGGCAGGTGGATCATGAGGTCAAGAGATCGAAACCATCCTGGCCAACATGGTGAAACCCCATCTCTACTAAAAATAGAAAAATCAGCTGAGTGTGGTGGTGTGTGCCTGTAGTCCAAGCTACTCGGGAGGCTGAGGCAGGAGAATCGCTTGAACCCAAGAGGTGGAGGTTGCAGGGATCCAAGATGGCACCACTGCACTCCAGCCTGGCAAAAGAGCAAGACCCCACCTCTAAAAAATAAATAAAATAAGTAAAAGAGAAACGGGCTCGGAGAATGTTATTTGAAGTGTGTTGCATCACTGGACAGTGAAGCTGAGATCAGACTTCATGTGTAACTCCCCTAGCCTACCAGGGTACCTCTCATAAACATAAGATGTATAAATTTGGCCTAATATACAGATGCTGGAACAGCACTGGGTCAATTCTACATACAGTACTTCCATGTTCATCAAGGGAAACCTTAAGGGAAGGTGAAAACGCTTCTAGAAGGGCCTGGACACAAATGCCCTTACTTGTTGCCTTTGGGCTCTTCCTCCAAGGCCAACAGTGACCTGAAATTACTGACTGTTCCAACCAACTGGAGAAAATGTTACCAAGGTCACCAACATCAGGCAAATTCACTTGAGGAGCTATCTCTGTGCTCTGACAAACTGCTTTTGTAAAGGATACTGCATTTCAGAAAAACATCATCACATTAACAACTAATAACACTGTAAAATGCTGATGCGTTGAATGCTACTTTAGAAAAATATGCTCAAATGGAGGAAAAGAAATTCTGATAGAAAACTGCACATCAATCATCTAGCTCTCTAGAGACATGATCTCATTCTTTTGCTCAGGATGGAGAGCAGTGGGATGATCGTAGCTCACTGCAGAGCTGCCCCTGGCCTCAAGTACTCCTCCTGCCTCAGCCTCCTAAGCAGCTGGGGCCACGGGTGGACACAGTTACCCCCGCCTTTTTTATTTGTTTGTTTTGTAGAGACAGTTTCACTACATTGCCCAGGCTAGTCTCAAACTCTGGAGTCTCTCTGTCACCCAGGCTAGGGTGCAGTGATGTGATCTCGACTAACTGCAACCTCTGCCTCCTGTCTCAGCCTCCTGAGTAGCTGGGATTACAGGCATGTGCCACCACATGCAGCTAATTTTTGTAGAAACTGGGTTTCATCATGTTGGCTACACTGATCTCGAACTCCTGACCTCAGGTGATCCACCTGCCTTGGCCTCCCAAAGTGCTGGAAACACACTTTGTTATTAAATAGCCTAACCCAAGTGGGACGTGGTGGCTTACACCTGTAATCCCAACGACTCTGAAGGCCAAGGTGAGAAGATGGCTTGTACCCAGGAGTTTGAGACCAGCCTGGGCAACATGGGGGCAAGACCCCCCACCATCTCTACAAAAAAATACAAAATATTAAGCCAGGCATGCACCGTGCCTGGCCAATTTTTGTATCTTTTGTAGAGACGGGGTTTTGTCATGTTCCTCAGGCCGGTCTCAAACTCCTGAGTCCAAGCCATCCTCCTGCCTCAGCTTCCCAAAGTGCTGGGATTACAGCAGCCAGACAGCCTCAATTGTTCTTTAAGCAGTCCCCCAATGTCGCACACTTGGACAGTTTTCTTTTTTAGTTTTTTAGAAATGGTTTACCTCAGTATCGCAGGCTGGAGTGCTGTGGTAGGATCATAGCTCACTGCAGCCTTGAACCTTGGGGTTCAAGCAGCTGGGAGGCCGAGGTGGGACTACAGAAATGGGGTCACACCACGTTGCCAGGCTGCTCTTGAACTCCTGGACTGAAGAAAACTTCCCGCCTCCGCCGCGATGGACACAGTTTTTCTATTTTTGACCCACATTAACACTGTGCTGGGTAGGAGTTTGTTAACTAGCCTTCTCCAGGCAGCACACAGGACATAGCGGGGAGTTGGAGGTTACCAAGCTTTGCCCTGCGGAGAAGACAACCCGTCCGGTCGCTAAAGGCCCGCCTCTATGACAACGCCGGAGGCGCGCACCAGTGACGTCACCAGAGGCACACCCCTGTGACGTCCAACGCCCCTCATGGGGAACCAATCGGAAGTCGAGTCGGGGCTATTGGGTCTTCCAGGAGGGCGCATGCATGGGCAGGTGACGGAAGCCACTGCACAGCCTACACTTCCGAGTCAACAGGCTCCGGCCTGGCTGCACTTACCAATAAGCTCCGAAGAGCAGTTTTAAGATTTCCCAGTCTGCAGGTCCGGGAGCAGCAGGGACCCACCCGATGCAGCTAGCAGGTGCTGCACACCAACCTCCCTGCGCCTGGCGGGCACGAGCTCAAGGTCATGCAGAAGCTTCTCAATGGGCAGTGCAAGGGCTAGCAGCGCCACTGCTACCCTGTGACGTATTTGCCTAGCCTCAGCCTAGGTACGTGCGACCCCCAACACCTTTCCCAGCCAGGGCCCCAGGGACCTCAAGAGAGTCCTTCGCCACTGCTCATCCTGGGCAGGGTCAGCCCCTTCTGAGGCTGCCTCCCATTAGGGAGCTGCACCCCCTCCCAGCTTGACCTTGATGGCCGATGCAATAGCCTTAAAGCCTTTGCAACTTTGTAGTTGGGTACTAGGGAGCTAGGAAACAAAGAAAACATCTTTATAAAAATACAAGGGATTGGCCAGGTGCAGTTGCTCATGCCTGCAATCCCAGCACTTTGGTAGGCTAAGATGGGTGGATCATGAGGTCAGGAGTTCAAGACCAGCCTGGCCAGCATGTTGAAAACCCCGTGTCTACTAAAAATTAGCCGGGTGTAGTGGCAGGTGTAATCTCAGCTACTTAGGAGGCTGAGGCAGAATTGCTTAAACCTGGGAAGGTGAGGTTGCAGTGAACAATGATAAGGTAATGATGCTGTGCTCTCTGTTGCCCAGGCTGGAGTCGGGTGGCACAATAGTGGCTCACTGCAACCTCAACTTCCTGGGTGGGTGCAAACAATTCTTTCCCTTCGGCCCTCCACGTAGCTGGGACTACAGGTGCATGCTACCAAGCTTGGCTAATTTTTGTATTTTGTATAGAAGTAGGATTTTACCATGTTACCAGGCTAGTCTCAAACTTCTAGGCTCAGCTGTCATCCACCCTCAGCCTCTCAAAGTGCTGGGATTACAGGCGTGAACCACTGTCCCTGACTATTGCTGTTCTTTTCAAATGCATTTTTACTTTTTTTTTTTTTTTTTTGAGATGAGATGGGGTCTCAGTGTATCCTACACTGAAGTACAGTGGTGCAATCTTGGCTCACAGCAGGCTGGTCTCAAACTCCTGACCTCAGATGATCCACCTGCCTCGGCATCCCAAAGTGCTGGGATTACAGGTGTGATCCACTGCACCTGGCAATTTTGCTAATTTTAGATACTAGAACTTTTTAATTAAAAAAAATTATTTTGAGCTGGAGTGCCGTGGCATGCTCTTGGCTCACTGCAATCTCTGACTCCCGGGTTCAAGCCATTCTCCTGCCTCAGCCTCTCGAGTGGCTGGGACTATAAGTACATGCTACCAGGCTCAGCTAATTTTTGTATTTTTAGTAGAGATGAGGTTTCACTGTGTTGGCCAGGATGGTCTTGATCTCTTGACCTCGTGATCCACCAGCCTTAGCCTCCGTAAGTGCTGGGATTATAGGTGTGAGCCACCACCCCTGGCCAAAAAAAAACCTTTTTTTTGAGACAGAGTCTCACTCTGACACACAGGCTGGAGTACAGTGGGACAGGGTTCCTGGCCAAAAAAAAACCTTTCTTTTGAGACAGAGTCTCACTCTGACACACAGGCTGGAGTACAGTGGGACAGGGTTCCTGGCCAAAAAAAAACCTTTTTTTTGAGACAGTGTCTCACTCTGACACACAGGCTGGAGTACAGTGGGACAGGGTTTCTGTATGTACTCCTGTAGGTGGGTAGAACTAGGACCTCAACATGATGGGAAGTCAAATTTTTTTTGAGACGGGGTCTTACTTTCTCACCTAGGCTGGAGTGCAGTGGCAAGACCATAGCTCACTGCAGCCTCAAACTCCCAAGCTCGAGCAATCAAGGGAGGCTGAGACAGAAGAATCACTTGAATTCAGGAGGCAGAGTTTGTGATGAGCCAAGATCGTGCCATTGCACTCCAGCCTAGGCAATAAGAGCGAAACTCCAACTCAAAAAAAGTGTTTTGTGGTGGAGCAGTGGCTCATGCCTGTAATCCCAATGCTTTGGGAGGCCAACATGGGAGGATCAGTTGAGGCCAGGAGTTACAAACCAGCTTGGGCAACATAGCAAGACCCCATCTCTACAAAAAATAAAAATACAAAATTAGCCAGGCACAGTGGCACACACTGTAGCCCTAGCTATTCAGGAGGCCAAGGCAGAAGAATTGTCTGAGACCAGGAGTTCAGAACTAGAGTGAGGTATGATTGTGCCACTGCACTCCAGCCTGGGTGACAAGGAAAGACCCTATCTCTTAAGAAAAATAATAAGATTGTGTTTTGCCCTCTGTTCTCTGAAGTCCTGCTTTCCTGAGGATGTCAGCATCCACGTGGATGAGCATGCAATTTACCTGACTCACTTTCCCACATCTTCCTCAGCTCTGATGACCTTTTCTTCCACTCCCCTTAAGCTGCCACAGGAATGGCTCTTTTGACATCATTTAGATGGCTAGATTTCTGAAATCTTAAAGGCCAACATTCTTTTTACTTGTGCTCTGTGGCAGATTATATTTTTCAAGGTGGCTGCAACAAGTTCTGCCATCCTGTGTGCCCTTCTTTTTTTAAATTTTTAATTTTTTTATTTTTTCAAATTTTTGTTTATTTACCTTTATTTTTTGAGACTGGACTCTCTGTCACTGAGGCTGGAGTGCAGAGGTGTGATCTTGGCTCACTACAATCTCTGTCTCCTGAGTTCAAGCAATTCTCCTGCCTCAACCTCCTGAGTACCTGGGATTACAGGCATGTGCCACTGTGCCTGGCTAAATTTTGTGCTTTTAGTAGAGATGGGGTTTCACCATGTTGGCTAGGCTTGTCTCAAACTCCTGACCTCAGATGACCTGCCTGCCTCAGCCTCCCAAGTGTCTTGATTACGGACCTGAGCCACCACGCCTGGCCTAATTTTTAAATTTTTAAAATAGGAAGCAATAGACACTATGGACCTCTAGATGGAAGGGAGGGAAGAGGGGTATGGGTTGAAAAACTACATGTTATGTGCTATGCTCATTACCTGGGTGCAAAATACCCTTGTAACAAAACTGCACCTGTACCCCCTGTATCTAACACAAATGTTGAGAGCTGGTGCAATAGCTCACGCCTGTAATCCCAGCACTTTGGGAGGCCAAGGTGGGTGGATCACTTGAGCTCATGAGTTCAAGACCAGCCTGAGCAATGTGGTGACACCCTGTCTCTACAAAAAATACAAGAATTAGCCAGGCATGGTGGCATTCACCTGTAGTTCCAGATACTCAGGAGGCTGAGGTGAAGATTGCCTGAGCCCAGGAGGTCAAGGCTGCAGTGAGCCATGATCACACCACTGCCCTCCAGCTTGAGTGATAGACTGAGACCCTGTCTCAAAAACAGTAACAATAAAATAAAAGTTGAATTTTTGTTTTGAGACAGTCTTGCTCTGTCTCTCAGGCTGGAGTGCAGTGGCACAGTCTCGGCACACTGAAATTTCTGTCTCCTGGGTTCAAGTGATTCTTCTGCCTCAGCCTGCTGAGTAGCTAGAATTACAGGTATGCACCTCCATGCCCAGCTAATTTTTGTATTTTTAGTAGGAACAGGGTTTCACCATGTTGGCCAGGCTCATCTCAAAGTCCTGACCTCAAGTGATCCGCCTGCCTCAGCCTCCCAAAGTGCTGAGATTACAGGTATAAGCCACTGTGCCTGGTCAAAAGTTGAATTTTTTTCCCCTCTTGATATGGACTCTCACTCTGTCATCAAGGCTGGAGTGCAATGGCACCATCTTGGCTCACTGCAAACTCCACTTCCCGGTTTCAAGCAATTCTCCTACCTCAGGCTCCCAAGTACCTGGGATTACAGGCATGCATCACTGCAGGCCAGGTAATTTTTGTATTTGTAGTAGAGACGAGGTTTTGCCATATTGTCAGGCTGGTCTAAAATTCCCAACCTCAGTTGATCCACCCACCTTGGCCTCCCAAGGTGCATGTGAGCCACCATACCCAGCCAAAAGTGGAATTTTCTTTTTTTTTTAGAGGGAGTTCACTCTGTCACCCAGGCTAGAGTGTAGTGGTGTGATCTCAGTTCACTGCAACCTCCACCTCCCAGTTCAAGTGATTCTCCTGCCTCAGCCTTGCAAGTAGCTGGGATTATAGGTGCCTGCCACTGCACCCAGCTCATTTTTGTATTTTTAATAGAGACAGGGTTGCATCATCTTGGCCAAGCTGGGCTCGAACTCCTGAGCTCATGATCCACCTGCCTCCTCAGGCTCCCAAAGTGCTGGGATTACAGGCATGAGCCACCACATAGGCATGAGGATACATACATCATCAACCATTGTGGAAGACAATGTGGTGATTCCTCAAGGACCTAGAAATAGAAATTCCATTTGACCCAGCAATTCCATTACTAAGTATATATCCAAAGGATTATAAATCGTTCTATTATATGGACACATGCACACGTATGTTCACTGCAGCACCTTTTACAATAGCAAAGACTTGGAACCAACCCAAATGCCCATCGATGATAGACTGGACAGGGAATATGTGGCATATATACACCACAGAATACTATGCAGCCATAAAAAATGATGAGTTCATGTCCTTTGCCGGGACATGGACGAATCCGATTTTTTAAAAAGGAAAAACTCTCAGGAAAGTAAGAATCCAGGGACCTTCATCAGCATGATAAAGAGCATCTATGATGAACCCACAGCTAATATGCATCGATGATGAAAAACTGAGTATGTTCCCCAGAAGGTGAAGAACATAAGAATGTTTGCTTTCACTGCTTTTATGTAGCATTGTTCTGAAGATTCTAGCTGGTTTAGTAAGGCAAGGAAAAGAAAAATCATCCCAGTTGAAAAAATAAATAAATCTGTCTTTATACACAACCACAATCACACAATAGGTTTGGGTAAACTCTAACCTATGGGCCAGCTTCTTGTCTTTGTCAATGAACACAGCTGTGTTCATTAATGTACAGGTTGTCTATGGCTGCTCTCATACTACAATAGAGTCAATCAGCTACAAAAGAGACTCCTTTTTCCACAAGTCTTTAATAAGAAACTACTCTAAGAAAAAGTTTGACAGTCTTTGGTCTATGTAGAAAATCTGATCAAATCTTCCAAGAATGTACCAGAACTAATATATGAGTTCAGCAAGATTGGACTATGTAAAGTCAACATACAAAAACCAATTGTGTTTCTATATGTTAGTGATAATCAGGGTAAAAATTTTAAAATATCATTTATGACTCTATCAAAAACTGAAATACAGAAACATCTGATAAAACACAAGACCTATATAATAAAAACTACCAAATATCACTGAGAAAATTAAATATTACCTTCATAAATCCAGACATATACTTCTTCAGAAGTAGGAAGATTCATTATTGTTAAGATATTCATTCTCCATAAATTAATCTATGCATACAATCCCAACCTAATGTCCAACAAGCTAGTAGGCTTTTTTTAAGTTGACAAGTCAATTCTAAAGTTCATGTGGAAATGCAAAGTTTCTAGTATAGCCAAAACAGAACAAATAACAAAGTTGGAAAACTGATTTTGAGAATTATTATAAATCAACAGTAATCAAAACAGTGTGCCACTGGTACAGGATGAACATCCCTTATTCAAAATGCTTGGGACCAGAAGTATTGCAGATTTTGGATTTTTGAATATTTGCATATATATAATAATATATATAATTCACTTACTTGAGGATTACAGCCAGAATCCATTTTTCCATCCTGAACACAATCCTGGGCACCACCATCATTTGCTAGATCAGTGGTTCTCAACTGGGATGATTTTGCACCCTAGGGAACATTTGGCAATGGAGACTGTAAATGTCACAGTTGCAGGGGAGGGGCTTACTGGCATCCAGTGTTAGAGATTAGATCATGGACACTGCACAGGACAGTCACCACAACAAAGAATTATTCAGCCAAAAATGCCAACTGTGCCAAAGTTAAGAAACTGTGACCCTGACATTTACCCCAATTCTTGGTAAAAACATAAAACAGCTGGAGACTAGAGACAGTATGGTGGTGAGAAAGGACCACAGGATTAGGGGAGGAAGGAAACTAAAACCTACTGAGCATCTGCTATACAACAAATCTGGTCACTTGACATCTATTATCCTCACTTATACCCCTACCCTGTGAAAACAACAATATATTCTGCTTTTACACAAGAAGGCTATACTCAGGGGGATTGGGGAACTTACTCAATGTCACTCATCTAGGAAGGGGAGGAATCACAATACAAATTAAACCAAATGTTTCATTCCACAATACTACAAAGCCTAGAGACTAAAAGACCGAGATTTGATTCAAAGAATTACTCATCATTTAACTTCCCTGAACCTCCACTGAGAAAATAAATCAGGGTGGACACCTTACCCCTGTAATCCCAGCACTTTGGGAGGCCTAGGCAGGCGGTTCACCTGAGGTCAGGAGTTCAAGATCAGCGTAACCAACATGGTGAAGCCCTGTCTCTACAAAAAATACAAAAATTACTAGAGTGTGGGGGTGCACACCTGTAATCCCAGCTACTTGGTAAGATGAGGCACAAGAATCACTTGAACCTGGGGGAGGCAGTGGTTGCAGTGAGCTGAGATTGCGCCACTACACTCCAGCCTGGCGGGCAGAGCAAGACTCAATCTAAAAAAAGAAAAGAAAAAGTAAAAAGCAGGAGGACAAAGTTTAAGTGGAGAGTCTTCATTAGTCTTTTTGCTTATTAGCAGTGTTATTATCTTAAGATTATAAAATAGTATCTGGAAGCCTCATGGTAACCTCAAATCAAAAAACATACAAAGGATACACAAAAAGTAAAAGCAAAAAAATTAAATCATATTAGAGAAAACCACTTTCACTAAAAAGAAGACAGGAAGGGGAAAAAAAGGATGAGAAGACCACAAAGCAACCAAAAAACAAGTAACAAGACAGTAAGAGTAAGCCCTTACTTACCAATAATAATGAATGTAAATGGACTGAACTCTCCAATCAAAAGACATAAGTGACAGAATGGATTAAAAAAAAATAAGACCGATTTATCTGTTGCCTACAAGAAACACACTTCACCTATGAAGACACACATAGTCTGAAAATGAGGGGATGGAAAACATTCCCTGCCAATGGAAACCAAAAAAACAGTAGAAATAACTATACTTATATCAGACAAAATAAACTTTAAGAAGAGACAATGAAGGCCAGTATATAATGATAAACGGGTCAGTTTAGTGAGAAAACGTAACAATTGTAAATATAAATACACTCAACACTGAAGCACCCAAATATTTAAAGAAAATAACAGCTAGAACTCAATACAATAATACCTGGACATTTCAACGCAATTTCGGCATTGAACAGCTCTTCCACACAGAAAAGAAACAATGAACTTAATCTAAATTATAGAACAAATGGAATTAATACATATTTACAGAATATTTTACCCAACAGCTGCAGAATACACACTATTCTCCTCAGCACATGGGCCATTCTCAAGCACAGGCCATATGTTAGGTCACAAAACAAGTCTTAAAACATTTAAATAATGAAATAATATCAAGCATCTTCTCTGACTACAAAGGAATAAAACTAGCTATCAATAAGAGGAATTTTGGAAACCATACAATCACATGGAAGTTAAACAATATGCTCCTGAATGAATTACTAGTGGGTCAGTGAAGATATTAAGATGGAAATTGAAAAATTTCTTGAAACAAATGGTAATGAAAACACAATATACCAAAACTTATACACAAAAAGCAGTACAAAGGTAGAAATTGATAGCTATAAGTGCCTACCATCAAAAAAGAAGAAAAACTTCAAATAATACATCCTAAAGAACTAGAAAAGAATAAACTGAACCCAATATCATAAAATAATAAAGATTATAGCAGAAATAAAATTTAAAAAATCGTAAGATCAATTAAACAAAAAGTTGGTTTTCTGAAAAGTTAAACAAAATTGACAAACTTTTAGTCAGGTTAAGAAAAAAGATGCAAATAAAATCAGGGATTAAAAAGGAGGCATTACACATGTTACTGCAGAAATTCAAAGGCTCATAACTGGCTATTATACGCCAATAAACTGGAAAACCTAGCAGAAATTGACAAATTCCGAGACTCATACAACCTACGTAGGTTGAACCATGAAAACATCCAAGACCGAAGCAGATCAGTAACAAGCAATGAGATTGAAGCCATCAGAAAGTCTTCCAGTAAAGAAAAGCCCAGGAACTGATGGCTTCACTGCCGCTGGCTTCACACCAAACATTTAAATAACTAGTACCAATTACTCAAAACTGTTTATTTTGAAAAACAGAGGAGGGAATACTTCCAAACTTATTCTATGAGGCCATTATTACTCTGATACCAAAATCAGACAAAGACATCAAAAAAGGAAACTACAAGCCAGTATCTCTAATAATGATGCAAAAATTCTCAACAAAATACCAGCAAATCAAATGCAACAATACATTAAAAATGTAATTCATCATGATCAAGTGGGATTTATCCCTGGGATGCAAGGGTCATTCAACATATAAACAATGTGATATATATCAACAGAATAAAGGACAAAAACGGTATTATGATCATTATCAACTGAAAATGAAAAAGGATTTGATGAAATTCAACATCTGTTCATGCTATAAATCCTCAAAAAACCGGGTACAGAGGAAACATGCCTCAACGTAATAAAAACCACAAGAGACACCCCAGAGCTAGAATCATATGGAATGGTGAAAAATGGAAGGCCTTTCCTTTAAGACCTGCAACATGATAAAGATGCCCACGGTCACCACTGTCATTTCACATAGTACTGGAAATCCTAGCTAGAGCAATCAGTGCAGTCCCTGATACGGCCCCCAACCCACGCGACGGCCCCTGCCACCAGCAGTGCAGCCCCCCAAGAGCACACCTAACACACCCAACCTGCCCCCCTCCCCACACCGTGGGCATCACAGCACCCGATAACGCTCCCAACCTTAAGTGCCCCCACCCACCCCATGAGCAGTGCAGCCCCGGAGAGCACCCCAGACCCACCTCCCCGCTGCCAGCAACATTCTGGGATAGCGCCGCCAACCCGCTCCCCGCCAAGGGTAGTGCAGCCCCGGATAGGGCCCCCAACCTGCCCCCCACCCCGTGCAGGCAGCACAGCCCCAGACAGTTCACTCAAACAGGCACCCAAGGTGGGCAGTGATGCCTGAGGGCCCCCCCAACCCTGCTGCGGGCAGTGCAGCCCTGGATAGCACACTTACCCCGTCGCCTTTCCGCACTCCGGCCGGGTGCAGTGTCCGTCGCTGCCACCAACCACAGCGAGACGAGCCAGTGAGGGGAGCCAGCGAGGCCAAAGAGACCAGCCGCAGCCCCACAGGCTCCAGTCTCCAGCATGTGGCGGATGGCGCCTCCTTCTCCAAGCTGTGAACCGAAGACCTAACCGTACGGGCAGACAAGAAGCGTCTGGAACCGTGACGCAGTTCTCAGCATGCTTTACATATCGAGTTTTATGGACTACGTGTTCTGATTGGATGAGAGAAAACCTCAGGGCCTACTCTGATTGGACTTTATCTTCACGTTTTGATTGGTTATCCTGACTTCCTCTGATCCAATGAGAACATGAAAATAAAGTCCAATAAGAGAAGGTCTAGTGGTTGTCTCTCATCCAATCAGATCATGTAGTCCAGGAACCTGGCTGGCAAACCCTCAGTATATAAAGCATGCTGGTGTGCGGATGTAGCTACTGCATTCTTAGTTTGGAGGTAGAGGCGCCGACTGCGCTAAACTGGAGGCTGGGCCCGCGGTACTCCGGCTCGTCTCGCCTGCTCGCTCTTTTGTGTTTGGGGGCAGCGACGGACACTGCAGCTGGCCGGAGTGGAGAAAAGTGACGGGGTAGGTGTGTTACCCGCGGCTGCACTGCCCACGGCCTGGGGTGGGTTGGGAGCGCCATCTCGGGGGTCGCTGCCCTCTTTGGGTGGCTGGTTGGGTGCACTATTGGGGACTGCACTGCCCGTGCTGGGGGCTGGTTAGTGTGCTTGCTTGGATTTGGTATCAGGGTGATTCTGGCTATGTAGAATGAGTTAGGGATAATTTCCTCCATATGCTCAGAGAAATTTTTCTTGTTGGTATTTTAAGACAGGGATAATAGAACTCAGTGGAGTGCCTAGAACAATTTTCTATAGACTGCTATAGATATTCCTCAAATAGATCATACGGTCAAAGATAGAATCGTAGAAGTTTTTCTATAATTTTATTCTCTGTCTAGTTTCTTCTGAGTCTTTGGTTTTCCCGTCATTCTCAGGTCAGTACTCAGTGGGTAAGTTGAGTAAATATAAAATGGCTTTTCTCATTTAACCTTGTTTTCTTTTGTAGGCGTGGATTCCAACAGAGGATATAGTTAATCAGTAAGTTATATGGAATAAAGTGGAACCCAAAATTATTTATCAAGTTCCATTTGTCTGACACCAAAACTCATTCATGTAATCACTTACCCTACAAACCGTGTAATAAAATTCAGAATCACAGGAAGAAATTGCAGTCTTAGTAACCACTGATCAATATCTATCTCAACAATATCATTCAGTCTCTCTCTCTTAATTGGATCTTACTTTTGTCTTTTAAATATGTGCAAGTAGCACCAACTTAGGTATTTTCAATTTATATGGAAGATAGTGGACATAACTCACATATATGTAATATATATACATATATCTTCCTTATATATAATATATATGTACATATCTTCCACATATGTATAAAACTATTACACTCTATGAGGAATATATATACATATTTATATGTATAATATATATATGTATAACAATATGTACTATATATACATATATATTATGCTATATGAGGAATATATATGTGCATATAATATGTTATATATATATAATATATATAAATTCCTTATATATATATATATGGAGAATTGGTGCATACAGTTATGGAGGCTGAGAAATTCTCATCTTTAGTTTGCAAGTTGGAAACCAAGGAGAGCCAGTGATCCTGTGATGTAGTTCTAGTCTGAGTCTGAAGTCTTGAGAACCAGGAGAACTAATGGTATAGGTTCTTGTCTAAGCGTAGAGACTCCTGATATTCCAGCTTATACAGCCAGGCAGGTGAAGTTCTCTCTTCCTCTGAATTTTTATTTTATTCAGGTCTTTAATTTATTGGATAAGGTTCCCTACACTAAGGAGGGCAATCCATTTTACTCAGTGTATTATTAAAATGTTAATATCACCTGGAGACACTCTCATTGATAAATTCAGAATCATGTTTGACTACATATCTGAACACTCCCTTGCTTAATCAAACTAACCATTACACTCTTAATACATACCACCCTCCACAAATACCAGTTACCCAAACCCAAATACCAGTCTTGGTTGTTCTTTCCTCAAAATGCATGACTCTTAACAGAATGTCCAAGGCTGCTTAATTTGGTCCCTATGTATCTTTTTAAGCTTATCTCACACTGCTCTACCCTTTAGTGTCTATACTTAATCCCTCCTGGTTGCTTTCAGTTCCTCAAACATGACTTCAAGGTTTGCCTTGTTGAAGTGACCTCTTGCCCCCTCCTCTGCCTATCTATTCCTAAGTATTT
>PVKP010031607.1:0-26815 GCA_004027715.1 Plecturocebus donacophilus | reverse complement strand
TCACATTCAGGTACACCTATCAAACGTAGATTAGGTCTTTTCACATAGTCCCATATTTCTTGGAGACTTTGTTCATTCCTTTTTACCCTTTTTTCTGTTATCTTGCCTTCTCGTTTTATTTCATTGAGTTGATCTTCGACCTCTGATATCCTTTCTTCTGCTTGGTCAATTCGGCTGTTGAAACTTGTGCATGCTTCGTGAAGTTCTCGTGTTGTGTTTTTCATCTCCATCAATTCACTTATGTTCTTCTCTAAGTTGTCCATTCTCGTTAACATTTCGTTAAATCTTCTTTCAAGGTTCTTAGTTTCTTTGCATTGGGTTAGAACATATTCTTTTAGCTCACAGAAGTTTCTTATTATCCACCTTCTGAAGGATTCTGTGAGTTCATCACACTCATCCTCCATCAAGCCTTGTTCTCTTGCTGAAGGGGAGCTATGATCCCCTGTAGGAGGAGAGGCATTCTGATTTTGGGTGTTCTCAGCCTTTTTGCACTGGTTTCTTCCCATTTTTGTGGATTTATCCACCTGTCGTCTTTGTAATTGCCGACTTTGAGATTGGGTCTCTGAGTGGACGTCCGGCTTGTTGGTGATGAAGTTTTTTCTGTTTCTTAGTTTTCCTTCGGGGGGGGCGCTCCTGCCCCACAGAGCTGGGCCTTCCCGGGTTCAGCTGTGCTCGCTCTCTCGTCAGCGCTTTCAATTGCTGTTCTCCTTGTGGGGATGGGACCAGCGGAGCCTTTGGGCACCCAGTCCCATACACTCCACACTGAGAAGCGCCGCGCCGGCCAAAAGAGTCGCGCTGGCGCCCTGGGTGGCTCCTTCGCCGGGAATCTCCCAGTCTGTGGGCATCAAAAATTCGTCTGCAATTGCAGCATCCACTCGCTCTCTGCGCTTTCACTGCGAGCTACAATCCTGAGCTGCTGCTATGTGGCCATCGCCATCTTGGATCTCTCTCCGCCCGGTGATGAAATTTTTTTCTGTTTCTTAGTTTTTCTTTGGCGGATGCCCGTTCTCCACAGAACCGGACCTTCCCGGGTTCGCTGTGCTTGCTATGAAACTCTCAGTCCTCAGCGCTTCCAATTGCTGTTTTCCTTGTGGGGATGGGACCAGCCGAGCCCGTCCGTCCCGTATACTCCGCACCGGGAAGCTCTGCGCTGGGGCGCCGGCAAAACAGCCGTGCCAGCCAAAAGAGTCGCGCTGGCGACCCGTGTGTCTCCTCTGCCGGGAATCTCCCAGTCTGTGGGCAACAAAAATTCATTGGAAAGTGCGGCGTCCACTCGTTCTCTGCGCTTTCACTGGGAGCTACATTCCTGAGCTGTTGCTAATCGGCCATCTTGGATCTCTCCCGCATATAGGCTTTTCTGACAAAAATATGTTAATTAGATCATGTCCTCTTTGGCCACTAATCAGGTCCTCTTTCTGCCTTTCCAAAGGTAATAGTTTTTGTCCAAGTTAATTAAAACACTATTTCACTGTGTGTGCAGTGGCTCACGCCTGTAATCTCAGCACTTTAGGAGACTGAGGTGGGAAGATTGCTTTAGCCCAGGAGTTTGAGACTAGTCTCAGCAAAAAGATTAGAAAGAACCCCGTGTCTACAAAAATTACAGAAATTAACTGGATATAGAGGTGTGTGCCTGTGTCCCAGCTACTTGGAAGGCTGAGGTAGGAGGATTGCTTGAGCTCAGGAAGTGGAAGATGCAGTGAGCACGGAGGTTGCAGTGACCCTTGATAGTGCTTGAAATGTCAGTTGTTACTATTCATTTATATATTTCCATTTGGTTCTTTTTGTTTTTAAGCTTTGTTTAGAGATAGCCTTATTGAGCAGCATAAGTTGTGCCATCTTACAGTTATAAGAAAAGACTATAGGCCATTAATATTATTGTTCTTCGAAAGGAAACTTTAATAATAAAACCCCGAACAATGCCAGTAATTGCTTTAAAGTACTAATGGTGTATTTCCTGATGAAAAACTCAAGAACAATATAATTTTAAAATAAATAAATATACATATATTTTTTTCTATATTTTTGAGACAGGGTCCCTCGCTGTGTCACCCAGGCTGCTGGAGTGCAGTGGCATGATCACAGTTCACTGCAACCTCTGCCTCCTGGGTTCAAGCGATTCTTGTGCCTTAGCCTCCTCAGTAACTGGAATTACAGGCAAATGCCACCACGCCAGGCTAAATTTTTTTTTTTTTTTGAGATGGAGTTTCAATCTTGTTCCCCAGACTGTGGTGCAATGGTGTGATCTTGGCTCACTGCAATCTCTGCCTCTTGGGTTCAAGTGATTCTCCTGCCTCAGGCTCCCCAGTTGCTGGGATTGCAGGCACCTGCTGCCACGCCTAGCTAATTTTGTATTTTTAATAGAGACGGAATTTCACCATGTTGATCAGGCTGGTCTCGAACTCCTGACCTCAAGTGGTCCAGCCACCTCGAGCCTCCCAAAGTGCTGGGATTACAGGCGTGAGCCCCTGCATCTCGCCCTAGTTTTTGTATTTTTGGTAGAGATGGGGTTTCACCATGTTGGCCAGGCTGGTCTCAAACTCCTGACCTCAAGTGATCCACTGGCCTCGGCCTCTCAAAATGCTAGGATTACAGGCGTGAGGCACTGCGCCTGGCAATATTTTCTTTTTTAATAAGATGAGTTTTGCTTTTGACAAAAATATGCTTCTTACCAGGCATGGTGGCTCACACCTGTAATTCCCTGCACTTTGAGAGGCTGAGGTGGGCAAATCACCTGAGGTCAGAAGTTCAAGACTAGCCTTGCCAACATGGTGAAACTCTTGTCTTTACTAAAAATCCAAAAAAAAAAAAAAAAAATGCTGAGGCAGGAGAATTGCTTGAACCTGTGAGGCGGAGGTTGCAGTGAGCAGAGATCATGCCGTTGAACTCCAGCCTGGGTGACAAGAGTGAAACTCCAACTCAAAAACAACAACAAAAACCCAAAAGTTGCTTGTAACTCTATATTAATTCCAAGTAAGATTTCGGAATAGTAAGCTCTTTCCCAGCTATATAAATCTTTGAGAAGTTTAGTGTTGCAGGTATACAAACCAGATAGGTCTACAGATGCTATTTTGGTATTTGGAATCTTTTTCAGGTTTTTGTTAACAATCACGGAAAACGGGTTTTTTTTGTTTGTTTGTTTTTAAATTGCATATTAGAGGAAAATATTTCTGCTGCTTGGGAATATATAGGACTAATAAGCAAAGCATGTCTATCACTGGTATGTATGATACGATGTTACTGCCTGAATGAACACATCAGCTGTAAGAAGGAAAGTGAGAATTTGAGAAACACTCGTCTGTGTTTTGGGTTTATCTGTTACTGGAGTAGCACGTTTTCCCTTGTCATAATTCCTATAGCCTTTAACTCCTCTTTATCTTCCATTGAGTTGAATTAATTCTTAACTTCCCTCACATTTAATTCTAGGGAATGTAAACTTGTGCTGTTCTCTTCCTCATTCCATATTTCTGCTGTCTTTTAGTTAACATCTTTGAGGGGAGCGAATTAACTTTTCTTTAAGGGAACTTTGAGGGAAATAGCAAAAGGAGAGCAGGCACAAAATAATAAACCTGGCCAAAAGGAGGGTATGTGTAATGAAATGTCATTCCTTTATCTTATTCTTTATCTTATTCTTGCAGTGCTTGCTGTTAAAATGGACCCAGTAGACCTTAAACCTAGGCCCTTGTTTTTGCTGCCCGACTTCATATGCTATAATGCATTTTAGAATTTATTCAGCCATTCATTTCTCATAAACTTGGATTTGTTTTAATTTTGTATAGTTTTTCTTTATTTAGGAAGGACTTTTTGTTCTTGCATAAGTTTCAAATAAAGTTTGAAACTAAGCTGTTAGACTATGATGATTGCCCTAACATGTGCATCAGGTACTTTTTTGTTGTTGTAGTTGGTTTTATTGGAGCCATTGCATGTCTTTAACAGGGTAATCAGGAATTATATAGATAGGAAGGAAGTGATGGGTTTGGTCTCTGGCCAAACCATAGAAGTGAGTTGAGTAATTCAGTTTTGCTCTATTTTTCCATCTGAAAATGGGAAGGATGATATTCTGACTCCTAGTTTATGCAAGTTTTGTTCGTAGATAAAGGTGCATTGGTTTTCAACTAATGTTTTGTTTGTGTGTGTGTGTGTGTGTGTGTGTGTGTGTGTGTGTGTGAAATTTCTGGTGGCATAGGAATTTAGAAAGAAATCAGTAAGTTTGTGATCCTGTTCTGAAGATACTTCTGGCCTTGTAATCTCATAATGGACATAGGACCATTATACAAATTACCACAGCATGTACTAAATGTCATGATGACATTACCACCCAAGGATAATGTGCAGCAGAAACTCATGGTTCAGTGTAACAGACGTTTATCGATCTCCACCATGTGCCAACCTTTCTAGACAGCTGAGAAAAGGGATACAAATAAAATAGTTTCTGTTTTAGAGAACAGGTAGTAGAGATTATGTCAGGATTGAGATGATATTTTTATAATACTTTAGGTTTATTCTGCACAGGCAAACTGTATGTTACACAACACATAACTGTTATGACACTTAGGTTTCCAACTGGGACATTGTAGTTGCTTGTTTAATTATTGGGTTTTGGTAATGACTTTTTGGTTTGCAGTTTGTCTAAGGCCTGGCAGTTGTTTCAGGATCATTTACATATAGCATTAACCTTTTGTAATGTTTTCAGAATTCTGTAGTTTGGATGCTTTCTAGATATTTAGGATATGGTCATTAACTAGGTGATAAATATAAACATGAAAAATATGATTTGGACTGGGTGCGGTGGCTCACATTTGTAATCCCACCACTTTGGAAGGCCGAGGTGGGTAAATCACTTGAGGTCAGGAGTTCAAGACCAGCTTGGCCAACGTAATGAAACCGTCTTTATTAAAAATACAAAAATTAACCAGGCAAGGTGGCGGGTGTCTGTAATCCCGGCTATTCGGAGCCTGAGGTAGGAGAATCACTTGAATCTGGGTGGCGGACATTGCAATGAGCAGAGATCGTGCCGCGGCACTGTAGCCCAGGAGACAGAGCGAGACTGTGTCTCAACATAATCATAATATCTTATGTGAAAATAAATGTAATAAAGGTTCAGCTTAGTATTTTAAAGTTTAATTATTTCTAGTAATAGTTCCCACATTAAACATAAAGAGTTTTTCAAAACTCAGTGATCATTCTAATTGGTATGAAGCATGCAGGAGATAATTAGCTTAAGATGTAATGGTGGAAAACATGCATAATTTATATACAAGCCTTTTTACCTGATGGAGCAGCTATGAAAGAGTTCTTTTTCATATGGTTAATTATATGTTATATGTTGACAGGTTAATTAAAAGTAGATTTATAAGCCAGAATTTAATGATGGTTAAGTTAATGGAAAATTTCCCTCAATTAAAAATATTCAACAATAATTTAATACCACCCTACCTGGGTGAAATGAGGAATTTATTTTATATTATTTTTTAATAGTCTTTACTTTTTAGAGCGGTTTTAGGTTTACACAGTGAAATTGAGAAGAAAGTACAGAGATTTTGCATATATTTGCTTCCTCCCCTCACATATGTATAGCCTCTTACATTATTAATATCATTCTCCAGTGGTGCATTTATTACAGTTGATGAATCCACACATTATTATCACCCAAAATGTTTTTAATTTCTAATTAATTTTTTAAAAAAACAATACAGAACTCCCTGAACCTGATGTCCTATCACTTTTTTTTTTTTTTTAAGGCAGGGTTTCACTCCCATTGTCCAGGCTAGAGTGCAATGGTGTGATCTTGGCTCATTGCGGCCTCCACCTCCTGGGTTCAGGCAGTTCTACTGCCTCAGCCTCCTCAGTAGCTGGGATTATAGGCATACGCCACTGCCCCTGGCTGTTTTTTTTTTTTGTACTTTTTTTTTTTTTAAGAGGCGGGCTTTTGCCTTGTTGCACAAGCTGGTCTCCAACTCCTGAGGTCAATCTGCCTCCCAAAGGGCTGGGATTACAGGCATTAGCCTCTGATCCCGGCTGGTGCCCTGTCACTCTTGAACACTTTAGTGTGTTTTTTCCACAGAGAAGAACGTTTTCCTGATTAATCACAAAATAGTGATAAAAATAAGGAAATAATAATGATATATTTCCATTGTCTAATCCTCAAATCTCAAGTCTTCATTAACATTTTGCCATTTTTTCCAGTGATGTCTTTTTTTTTTTTTTCGAGACAGAGTTTTGCTCTTGTTGCCCAGGTTGGAGTGCAATGGCATGATCTCAGCCTACCGCACACTCCGCCTCCCAGGTTCAAGTGATCCTCTTGCCTCATCCTCTCGAGTAGCTGGGATTACAGGCATGCGCCACCACTCCTGGCTAATTTTGTATTTTTTATACAAAAAAATACAGGTGGATCACCTGAGGTCAGGAGTTCAAGACCAGCCAGGCCAACATGGCAAAACCCCATCTCTACTAAAAATACAAAAATTAGCCAGGCATGGTGATGCATGCCTGTAGTCCCAGCTGCTAGGGAGGCTGAGGCAGAAGGATTGCTTAAACTAGGGAGGCAGAGGTTGTGGTGATCCGAGATTGCGCTACCGCCACTGCACTCCAGCCTGGGCAACAGAGCGAGAGAGACTCCATCTCAAAAAAAAAAAAAAAAAAAAAAAGAAGAAAGATCCAGTTCAGAAATATGGGTTACATTTAGTTGTGTTGACTCTTTAGTTTCCTTCAGTCTGTAACAATTCATCTCCTCATCTGTTTCCTTTTTTAGAGTGTCACTCTGTCGCCAGGGCTAGAACAGTGATGCGATTTCAGCTCACTGCAACCTCTGCCTCGCGGTCTCAAGCAGTCTTTTCACCTCAGCCTCCCGAGTAGCTGGGACAACAGATATGTACTACCACGCCTGGCTACTTTTTTTTGTTTTTTTTTTTTGTATTTTCAGTAGAAACAAGGTTGTCCAGGCCCATCTTAACTCCTGAGCTCAAGTGATCTGCTAGCCTTGTCCTCCCAAAGTGTTGGGATTATAGGAGCCACGAGTCCCAGCTGCTCATGTTTCTTTGGTTTTGATGACAGTGAAATTTGAAGATTATAAGCAGTTGTTTAGAATGTTCTTTAGTGTTCCAGTGTTTCCTTATGACTAGAATCAAATTACATATTTTTAGTAGGAATGTCACAGAAGTGATGCTGTGCTATTCTCCTGTTTCTTATCAGGTGACTGATAACTTAAATTTGTCCCATTACTGATGATGCTTATTTTGATAACTTGATTACAGTTGTATCTATTAGTTTCTCCACTGTGAAATTACTTTTGAAATTTTTTTTTTTTACTAATTAATAGTACTTTGTAGGGAAATACTTTGATACTATGCATATATTCCACAGCTTATTTATTACAGTTCTCCAGAGAGACAGGACCAATAGGATATGTATATCTGTGTATGAGAGGGGCTTTATTAGGGAAGTTGGCTCATGTGATTATGGATACTAAGTCCCATGACGGGCCGTCTACAAGCTTGGAGACCCTTGTATGCCAGTAGTGTGGCTCAGTACAAGTTTGAAAGTCTTAGAACTAGGGAAGCCTACTGCATAACTCTCAGTCCTGAGGACCTAGGGGATTACTGGTATAAGTCCTGGAATTTAAAGGCTAGTGAGCCTGGAGTTCTGATGTCCAAGAGCAGGAGAGAAGTGTTTTGCAGCTCCAGAGGAGGGAAAGAATGAATTCACCTTTCCTCTGCCTTTATTTCATTTTCTATTCAGTCTGCCAGCTAATTGGATGGTGCCTGCCCACACTGAGGGCAGATCTTCCCCTCTCAGTCCACTGACTCATGCCAGTCTTCCAGGAGCTGAGCAAGGGCCAATCCCGTCTTCGAAATGCGCAGGGTTTGAGCATTCTAAAACTGCTGTACAATTGGTTACATCCAATAAAAATGAAATAAATGTGTTTAAGGAAGGGAAAAAAATCTCTGCGGAATTCTTTACAGTGCTAAGCACTACATAGAGAAATGACTTTTTAAAGACATCTGTGAAATGCCAAAATGGACAATAATTTAGGGGTAAGTTCAGAGACATGCAGTAAAATAAAAGGAGGAGACGTTTGTCTTGGACATATTCTAACCACTTCAATATCCTGAGTAGAAGAGATCAGTAGTTAACATCATAGAGGTTATGCCTGTACAATATTCATATGCACTTAGGCGTTAGTTAACTCTGTGTAGTTGTATTCCATAATGTGGATTATGTCTTGTTTGAATATTATAGTTGGCATGTCAGTTTCCTTCTACAACTTTAGTATTAGAACATTAAGAATCCCCGGTCCTTAACATATAGATGGCAGAAGGATCGCTTGAACCTAGAGTTGAAGGCTGCAGTGAGCCATGGTTGTGCCACTGCATTGCTGCCTGGGTGACAAAGTGAGACCCTGTCTCAAAAAAAGAAAAAATCCAAAGAAATATACCAATGAATATTTATATAGAGGTAATTTTTGGTATATTCACAGATATGTGTAATTATCACAACAATTAATTTTAGAACATTTTCATTACTTCAGATAATAACCTGTTCTATCTGTACTGATCTGCTTAGTGGTCAAAGTAATCACCAGTATATTTTTTGTGTTTTTGTCTGTTTTGGACATTTCATGTAAATAGACTATGTTTATAACATATAACATTATAAATATTCATGTACTAGTTTTTGTGTGGGCATATGTGCTCATTTCTTTTGGGTATATACTTAAGAGTAGAATTACTGGGTCATATAGTAACTTTGTATGTAACCATTTGAACAACTGCCAGACCATTTTCCCAGGTGGTTGCACTATTTTACATTTCTGCCAGCAGTGTATGAGTGTTCCACTTTCTCCACATTGTTGTCAGGATTTACTGACTTTCTCTCCTTTTCTTTTTTGAGAATAAGTCTCACTTTTGTCCCTCAGGCTGGAGGGCAATGGCGCGATCTCAGCTCACTGCAACCTCCACTTCATGGGTTCAAGAGATTCTCCTGCCTCAACCTCCTGAGTTGCTGGAACTACAGGTTCCTGCCACCACACTCAGCTAATTTTTGTATATTTAGTAGAGATGGGATTTCACCATGTTGGTCAGTCTGGTCTCGAACTCTTGACCTCAGGTGATCCACCTGCCTTGGCCTCCCAAAGTGCTGGGATCACAGGCGTGAGCCACCGCACCTGGCCTCTTTTTAAATTTTAATTTGGTTTAATTTTATTTTTTGAGACAGAGTCTCACTGTCACCCAGGCTGGAGTGCAGTGGTGCAATCTTGGCTCACTGCAACCTGTCTCTTGGGTTCAAGCCATTCTTATATCTCAGCCTTTTGAGTAGCTGGGATTACAGGTGTGCATCACTACACCTGGCTAATTTTTGTATTTTTAGTAGAGACAGAGTTTCACCATGTTGGCCAGGCTGGCCTTGAATTCCTGACCTCAGGTGATCCTCCTTCCTCATGTGCTACCACACCTGACCAACCGTTTTTTTTTTTTTAAGAGACAGGGTCAGTCTCTGTTACCCAGGCTAGAGTGCAGCTGCATGATCATAGTTCTCTGTAACCTGGAACTCCTGGGCTCAAGCGAGCCTTCAGCCTCAGTCTCCTAAGTAGCGAATGCTAGAGGTGGACACCACCACATCTGATTACTATCTTTTCTTTGTTTGGTGTGTGTGTGTGTGTGTGTGTGTGTGTGTGTGTGTGCGCGCACGTGCACGCATACTTTTAGGTGTTGTATCTAAGAAACTATTGCATAATCCAAAAGTATTTGAATATTTTCTTCTAGGAGTTTTATAGTTTTGGCTCTTACATTTAGATTTTGGATCCATTTTGAGTTAATTTTTGCATATGTTGTGAGGTAGGAGTTCATATTTACTCTTTTGCGTGTCACAATCCAGTTGTCCCAACACCATTTGTTTAAAAGTCTTTCTTTCCCTCATTTAACTGTTTTGGCACCTTTGTCAAAAATTACCCATAAATGTACAGTTTTATTTCTGGACTCTGAACTCCATTGAACTATGTGTCTATCTGTATACCAGTTCTACAATGTGTTTATTACTGTACTTATATAGTTTTAAAATTGTGGTGTGTGTGCCTTCTACCTTTGTTCTTCTATTTCAAGATTATTTTTACTATAGCCCTTGAATTTCCGTATAAATTTTAGGATCATTTGTTAATTTCTGCCACAAAGACAGCTGGGATTTTGACAGTAATTGTATTGAATCTGTAGATAAACTTGGGGAGCCATCTTAATGATAGTAACTTTTCTGATCCATGAACATGGATGCCTTTTCATTTACATCTTCTTAAAATTTCTTTCAATGATGTTTTGTAGTTTTCAGTGTTTAGTTGTTTTTTTTTTCTTTAGAGATGGTGTCTTGCTGTGTCATGCAGGCTGGAATGCAGTGGTGTGACTGTAGCTCACTGCAAGCCTTCAACTCCTGTACTCAAGTGATCTTCCTGCCTCAGTCTCCTAGATGTCTGGGACTACAGGTGCATGTTACTGTGCCCTGCTGATTTTATGTTTTGTAGAGCCAGCATCTTGCTTTGTTGCCCAGGCTGGTCCTAAACTCCTAGCCTCAAGCAGTCCTCCCACTTCGGCCTCCCCAAGTCCTGGGATTACAGGAATAAACTACTGCACCTAGCCAGTTTTCAGTCTTTCAGTCTCGTACAGTCATGCGCAACTTAATGATGTTGTGGTCAACGATGGACAGCATATATAATGGTGGGCCCATCAAGTTATAACAGAGCTGAAAAATTTCTTATACCTAGTGACATGGTAGCTGTCCTAATGTAGCACAATGCACTCCTCACGTGTTTGTGGTGATTCTGATGTAAACAAACCTGCGCTACTAGTCTATATAGAAGAACAAAGGTGGAAGACACACACATCACAATTTTAAAACTATGAAAGTGTAGTAATAAGACACTGTGATACTGGCATACAGACAGATAGATGTAGCAGCTGGTTGTATAAAGTATAGCACATATAGGCTGGATGTGGGGTTCTGCCCCATAATCCCAGCTTTTTGGGAGGCCAAGATGGAAGGATTACTTGAGTTCAGGAGTTCAAGGTTACAGTGATAATAATAAAGATTGTTACTGGTATATGTATTTACTATATTGTACTTTTTTATTTTAGAGTTTACTCCTACTTATTAAAAAGTTAACTATAAAAGAGCCTCAGGCAGTCCTTCAGGAGGTTTACAGAGGAAGGCATTGTTATCAGATGAGATGACAGCTCCATGTGTGTTATTGCCTCTGATGACCTTCCAGTGGGACAAGATGTGGAGGTGGAAGACAGTGATAGTGATGATCCTGACCCTGTGTAGGGTTACGCTAATATAAAAAGTTAAAAAAAGAAAAAAAAAATTAAAAAAAGAGAGGATAAGGATATAAAGAAAAAATTTTTGTACAGCTGCATAATGAATTTAAGTTATTACAAGAGTGAAAGGTTTATAAAGAAAAAAAATTGCAGTAAGCTAAGGTTAATTTATTATTGCAGAAAGAAAATTTAAGAAATAAATTTAGCATAAGTTTACAGTGTTTTAAAAGTCTACAGTACTGTACAATAATGTCCCAGGCCCATCCTCTTAACCAGACATCTTCTAGTCCTGCAAGCTCCTTTCATGGTAAGTACCCTGTGCAGGTATGCCATTTTTTATCTTTTATGCTGTGTTGTTACTGTACCTTCTCTATCTTTAGATATTCAAATGCCTACCATTATGTTAAAATTCTCTACAGTATTTCATATGGTAACATGCTGTACAGGTTTGTAGTGTAGGAGCAGTAGGCTATACCATACAGCCTAGGTGTATAGTATGCTCTTCCATCTATATTTGTGAGGTCTACTCTGTGATGTTTGCATGGTGATGGAATTGCCTAATGACACATTTCTCAGAATGTATCCCTGTTAAGTGATGCATGACTACTTCTGTTTCTAAACTTATTTCTAAATATTTTGTTCTTTTTGATTCTATCGTAAATGGAATTTGTAATTTTTTTCAGATTACAATTCTACAAAAATACAGTTGATTTTGTATATTGATCTTTTATGGTTAAACTTGAATTAAAATTACATTTAAAATTCAGTTTTGCATTTCCACTAGCTACCATTCAAGTGCTCCATAGCCACATGTGGCTAGTGACTACCATGTTTAATAGCACAGATTTGATTATTTTCAACATTACAGTTTTATTGAATAGCCAATAAAAAACAAAAAATAAGAGTACCCCCTTTACTTCTAATTTCCCTTTGTCTGGAGGCACTTCATTTATGTATTTGTTTTTTGAGACTGAGTCTTGCTCTGTCGCCCAGGCTAGAGTGCAGTGGTGTGGTTTTTGCTCACTGCAACCAACGCCTCCTGGGCTCAAGTGATTCTCCTGCCTCAGCCTCCTGAGTACCTGGGACCACACACATGTGCCACCACGCCTGGCTAATGTTTTGTGTTTTTAGTAGAGATGGGGTTTCACCATGTTGGCCAGGCTGGTCTCGAACTCTTGACCTCAGGTGATCTGTCTGCCTCGGCCTCCCAAAGTGTTGGCATTACAGGTGTGAGCCACTGTGCCAGGCCCAGGGGTACTTTAAACTGTTATCTGTTTCTTCTGGTATTTATCTCCATATATGCATGTGATATGCTCATATTGCCATGTTTTGAGATTCAGACATTTTTAGTGTGAGATATGGTAACTTAGTTTTCTTATATTTCTTCGTATCTTCTTAACACATAGATTTAGCAGCTTTTAGATTTATTCAGTGCATCCATTATATCTATGTAAGTAATCACAGCTGAAACATAGAGTGGATTGTGATTAGATTTTATTTCTTTATTTATGAGACAAGGTCTGGCTCTGTCGCCTAGGCTGGAGTGCAGTGGCACTATCTCAGCTCACTGTAACCTCTACCTCCTGGGCTTGTCATCCTCCCACCTTGGCCTGCAAGTAGCTGGGACTACAGGTGCGCTCCACCACACCCTGCTAATTTTTGTATTTTTTGTAGAGACAGGGTTTTACCACGTTGCCCAGGCTGGTCTCAGACTCCTGAGCTTAAATGATCTTCCTGCCTTAGCCTCCCGAAGTGCTGGGATTATAGGTGTGAGCCACCACACCCAACCAATTAGATTTCTTAGACAAATTTTTTTTCCTTGGTGCTAATAATTCATTTTTTGATTTGCGTAGTTTCCTATGAATCTATCTTTAATTCATTTCTAAACTATCCCCTGAATGTATGAATCTTATATAAACATAATGAAACATATCAGTAATCTACCAGTTGTCAAGAACTTTGAAGGGACTGAATTTTTACTCTTTCTGGAAGTTAACAGGTTAGACAGTGAGTTTCATAGATGCTATGGCAGAAGACGTGAGACGTGAAATGGGACTTTATTACAGAAAGAGTAATAGCCAGCATATTAGCATTTTCTTGCATTGTACTGGTTCCCCAATCCAGTTGACATATTGTGGTAAGAGGCCCAGGTGATACTTCTACATGCAAGGGTTGTATTACAGGGAAGAACATGGAATTTAGGAAACCTTTTATATTGATCTGTAAACATGCCTGCCCTTTGCTCCAGAGGGATATGCTATCTTTATCTTCTAAGACTGTTTTTGATATAAACATTCTTGAAAAGATGGTTTGGAATAAAGGTAGCCAGTACTTCTGATCACATGAGTGCAGAGACCCATGAAAAATTGTCTTGTAATACCGGTTTCATCCCTCCTCCCTCCGGGAAGACATAACTATGTCCCTTTTGCCATTCTCCAATCTGGATTGTTAACATTTTAGTCCTGCTTCACAGCTGTCATCTCGAAAGTTTCCTTTGCTGTCAACCTTGGATTTCCCTTTTCCTCTTTGATGTAGATCCTATTTTGTGGATCCCATAGTTTCTTCTTCCTAGGCTTTCCGTTTTGACAATGCATATCCTCTGGTGCTTCCTGACAAAGAATACATGGAAAGTTAAAAAAAGAAGATAGGGTGCGGTGGCTCATTCCTATAATCCCAGCATTTTGGGAGGCCATGGTAAGATGACTGCTGGAGCTCAGGTGGGAAGACTAGCCTGAGCAAGATAGTGAGATGTCTCTACTAAAAATTAAAAAAAAATTAGCCAGACATGGTGGTGTGCACTTGTAGTCCAGACTATTTGGGAGGCTGAGGTGAGAGGATTGCTTGATCTTGGGAAGTTGAGGCTGCAGTGAGCTGTCATTGCAACATTGTACTCTAGCCTAGGCAACAGAGCAGGACCCTGTCTCAAAAAAAGAAAACAACAGAAACAACAGAAAAACAAAAAACCCCTGGTGTGCTGAAAAATTTCAACTCTGACTAGGTGGTTTGACTGGATGTAGAATTATAGGTTGGAAATATTTTTTTTCCCCAGATTGTAAAAAATTTAGTTTATCATCTCCTAGCTTTTAGTGTTGCCTTTGAAAAGTCAAGTTCTATTTTGATTCTCATTTCTTTGTATATAGTTTTTTCTTTCTCTCTCTGAAAGCTTATAGAATCATTTATTCCTCATGATGATGATTCTTCCTACAGGTCTTTTTCATTAATTGTACTGAGCACTTAATGAGTGCACTTAGTGGAGACTTACACTCTTCAGCTCTGAAAAATTAACTTCTCTCTCTCTCTCTGTATGTGTGTGTGTGTGTATGTTTTGAGACAAGGTCTTGCTCTGTCACCCAGGCTGGAGTGCAGTGGTGCAATCATGGCTCACTACGGCCTCAAACTCCTGGGCTCTCATGAGTGAGCCTCCCAGGTAGTGGGTACAGGCATGTGCCATCACACCAGGCTAATTTTTAATTTTTTTTTCTTTTTGAGATGGAGTCTTATTCTGTCACCCAGGCTGGAGTGCATTGGCGCCATCTCGGCTCACTGTAAACTCCACCTCTTGAGTTCAAGCAGTTCTCCTGCCTCAGCCCCCCCGAGTAGCTGGAACCATAGGCACACACTGCCATGCCTGGCTAATTTTTTTATCTTTTAGTAGAGACGAGGTTTCCCTGTGTTGCTTAGGCTGGTCTTGAACTCCTGAGCTCAGGCAATCTGCCTGCCTCGGCCTCCCAGAGTGCTATTATAAGTGTGAGCCACCCTGCCTGGCCAAATTTTTAAATTTTTTTGTAGAGATGTCTTGCCATGTTGTATGGTCTTAAACTCCTGGCTCAAGCAGTCTTCCTGCCTTGACCTCCAAAAGCATTGGGATTATAAGCATGAACCACCATACTTGGCAGCATATTTTAAAATACAGGTATTTTGTTGGTTGGTTTGTTTTTGTTTTTGGAGATGGAGTCTCACACTGTTCCCTGGGCTGGAGTGCAGTGGTGCGATCTTGGCTCACTGCAAACTCCCCCTTCCCTGGTTCAAGTGATTCTCCTGCCTCAGCCTCCCGAGTGGTTGGGATTACAGGCGCCCCCACCATTCCCAGCTAATTTTTTTGTATTTTTAGTAGAAACAGGGTTTCACTATGTTGGCCAGGCTCGTCTTGAGTGCCTTGTGAGCCACCCACCTCAGCCTCCCAAAGTGCTGGGATTACAGGCATGAGCCACTGCACCCGGCCAAAATACAGTTACTTCTAAAAGTTTTGGTTTTATACTCTTTTTTTTAATGTAATAAGAGGTAAGGATTATGAGAACCTTTATGCTTTATGCTTACAAATGGACAGAGTATACTTCACATTGTTCTTGTCTTTTTGTGGTCGAGGGAATGACTGAAAGCATTGGGAATGTTAAAGTCAAATGAGTAAAAAAGACTAATGATTATTTCTTCAAATAATGAGGAAAGTGTTTTTAAAACTTTTGTCTGTTTTTAAAAAGCAAGTTTCATGTTAGATTTCTTACCAGACTTAATTTTTTCCTCATATAAAATAAATATAAAATTTGTGATTGTGTCACTTTTTGTGTAAGCATATATAGTTCAGTCTAAAATGGCCAACTTCCAAATAAGTTCCAGAAAAGAATCATGATATTTTATAGCCGAAAATGACCTAAAAATCCAGTCCTTTTAATATAACATATGGCAACTGAGTCCTTGGGAGTATAAATGAATTATTTAAGAGCAAATAAGATAGTAGCAGAGCTAGAACAATAACTCAAGTGCTCTTTATCCATTCTAATATCCACCGTATTTTTAGAAACCTCACTCAAGGCTTTAGTGTGATGAGTTTTACTCAAAACAGTCATCCATAAATGTAGGAAATAGCTAGGTGACGTTATATTCTGAATCTCATGAAGATTAACCTCTGATCCTGATTATTTGTTAATGTTTATTTTTATTTTTTATTTTTAGATGGAGTTTCACTCTGTCGCCCAGGCTGGAGTGCAGTGGTGCGATCTCAGCTCACTGCAACCTCCGCCTCTTGGGTTCATGTAATTCTCTTGCCTCAGCCTCCCAAGTAGCTGGGACTGCCGGCGCCCGCCCCATGCCCAGCTAATTTTTTGTATTTTTTAGTGGAGACAGGGTTTCACCATGTTGTCCAGGCTGGTTGTGAACTCCTGAGCTCAGGCAATCCACCCGCCTCAGCCTCCCAAAGTGCTGGGATTACAGGCATGAGCCACTATGCCCAACCTTGTTTTATTTCTAAATAACCTCTTTTTTCTCAAGTGCTCCTATGACACTTTTGATGTGTGGGTGAATATCAGGTTAACCTGCCTCAGTTATTTCCAGTTTGTCTATACATATGTTGTTTAGGCATATGACATAACCTATTTTAAAAGTGTCATATTATTGAGAACTGAAGCCAATATATGTTAAACGATTAAAAGGAACCATTTAAAGAAGTTTAGAATTCTTTGGTCTCAAGTGACAGAAACTGAATTTGGTTTTTTGGGTTTCTTTTTGAGATAGAGTCTCTCTCTGTTGCCCAGGCTGGAGTGCAGTGGCGCAGTCTTGGCTCACTGCAGCCTCCACTTCGCAGGTTCAAACGATTCTCCTGCCTCAGCCTGCCAAGTAGCTGAGATTACAGGCATGAACCACTGAGCCTGATCTGCATTCCCTTTCTATTTTCTGTTTGCTGCTTTTTCTCTTACGTGAATCTGCTATCTGCTACTTTTTGTCTCTTTTATTACCACTTTTATACTAAGTGAAAAGTTATTAACATCTATTTTAAGAAAAGGAAAGCAGAATTTCTCCTTTTTTCCAGTGCATTTTTCTGTTATTTTTATTGCTTCTCTTTTTCCTTGTTTTGAATTTTTTTTTTTAATTATTTCAGTAGGTTTTTGGGCAACAGGTGGTGTTTGGTTACATGAGTAAGTTCTTTGGTGGTGATTTCTGAGATTTTGTATCACCCAAGCAGTGTACACGGTACCCAATGTGTAGTCTTTTATCCCTCATTCCTCCACCCTTTCCCCCCAGTTCCTAAAGTCAATTATATCATTTTTATTTATGCTTTTGCATCTGATAGCTTAGCTCCCAAGAATTTCCTTTTTTTTTTTTTAATTTAGAGTTTAAGTCATTTAAAAATACTTGTTTTTGAGAGGTATTTTTTCATTCTGTGGTATGTAGGTTATTTGATTTGTTTTTAATACATGCATTTCTTCAATGACTTTACAGAGTGAAATTCTATAGAACAAAAAATATTTCTTAGGGTCTTCATTTCCCTTTATTTTTTATTTTTATTTTATCTTTAGAGACAGGGTCTCGCTCTGCTGCCCAGGCTGGAGTGCAGTGATACAAACACAGGCTCACTGTACCCTCAACCTCCTGGGCTCAAGCAACTCTCCTGCCTCAGCCTCCTGAGTAACTGAAACTACAGGTGTATGCCACCACGCCTGGCTAATTTTTTTTTTTTTTAATTTTTAGTGGAGATGAGGTCTTGCTATGTTGTCCAGGCTAGTCTCAAATTCCTTACCTCATGTGATTCCCCCCACCTCAGCCTTCTAAAGTGCTGGGATTACAGGTGTGCACTACTGTGCCTAGCCTGATATTTTCTTGTGTGTTTTTGTTTTTCTTTGTTTTTTGAGACACGGCCTTGCTCTGTTGCCCAGGCTGGAGTGCAATGGTACAGTCGTAGCTTGCTGCATCTTCACTGCAGTTTTGAACTCTGGGCTCAAGTGATTCTCCCTTCTCTGCCTCCCAAGTAGCTGGGACTACAGGTGTATGCCACCACACCTGGCAAGTTTTTATTTTTATTTTTTGTAGAGACAGGATCTTACTCTGTTGCGTAGGCTGATCTCAAACTACTAGCCTCAAGCGATTCTTCTGCCTTGTCTTCCCAAAGTGCTGGGATTACAGGTGTAAGCCACCACACCCAGCCAGAAATGTAGTTTGAACAAACTTAACAAAACATGAATTTATTAGTTATTAATTAAACCATGTGAAGGAGCGGGAATGACTGTAATCAGGAACTCAAACACCTTTAGAACTTCTGTCTCATTTCTGCTTCTTGATGCATGTTGGCTTCATCCTTTCAGACAGGCTTACTCCATTTACTATGAGATATCCTTACATGTGTTTCATGCCTTGTATATCAATAGTTCTGACATCAGAAGACAAAAGCATTCTCTTTTTAGAATCAATTTGAAAAATCCAGCCAGACACAGTGGCTCACACCTGTAATGTCAGCACTTTGGGAGGCTAAGGCAGCGGATCACTTGAATCCAGGAGTTTGGGACCAGCCTGGCCAGCATGGCAAAACCCAGTATTTGCTAAAACAAAACTAAACAAAATACAAATTAGCTGAGCATAGTGGTACACTTCTGTAATCCCAGCTGCTCTGGAGGCTGAGGCACAAGAATAGCTTGAGCCTGGGAGGCAGAGGTTATAGTGAGCTGATACCGTGCTACTACACTTCAACCTAGGTGACAGAGTAAGACTCTGTCTCAAAAAAAAAAAAAGAAATCACTGTGGGTCTAAAGTGGGCAAATGTATTAGAATTTCCCTAGTGTGGGTCAGACTGTGGGGTGTGGTATGAAGAGAAGGCATTTTGTTTTCCTTTTTAATCAAGATGATTCTGAGACAAATGTGATCTACTATGACCAATTAAATTTTTTTAAAAGATCATTGTCTTTTTATATATGCCTTTATATTTTCTTTCATTTTCATATGAACTGAAGACTTCTAATTCCCAAGTTGGCAGAATTTTCACTGATTACATTTTCACTTGAGTTCTTATGAGTGATGTCTTAGAGTATTTAGCCCGTAGTTTCTTAGTTGGTCTCATTTGTAGAATGTACAAAGATCCCAAATCTGTACTTTGCTTGATGTGAAAGCATCAAGATTGTCTCACTTTGTTGCCAGGCTGGAGTGCAATGGTGTGATCTTGGCTCACTGCAACCTCTGCCTCCTGGGTTTCAGCAATTCTTCTGCCTCAGCCTCCCGAGCAGCTGGAACTACAGGCATGTGCCACTATGCCCAGCTGATGTTTGTATTTTTAGTAGAAACTGGGTTTCACCATGTTGGCCAAGATGGTTTTGATCTCTTGACCTCGTGGTCCACCCACCTTAGCCTCCTGAAGTGCTGGGACTGCAGGTGTGAGCCACTGGACCCAGCCTTTTTTTTCTTTTTTTTTGATCTGTTATAGTTAGACAATATACAGGTTATGTTCAAATATGTGCAAGTATGTAAATGTGTGTGTCTTAGTTCATTGGTCCTAAGATAAAATATTTTAGGCTGGGTAACTTAGAAATTTATTGCTCACAGTTCTAGAGGCTGGGAATTCCAGGATCAAGATGTCAGCAGATTTGGTGTCTGGTGATGACCTGTTCCTCATAAGTGGTTTCTGTAGGTCCTCATTTGACAGAAGGGACAAATGAGCTCTCTTGGTTCTCCTTTATAAGGGCACTAATCCCATTCATGAAGGCTTTGCCTGATCACCTCCTAAAGGCCCCAACTTTTAACACCATCACCATCAGAGTTAGGTTTCCACATGTTTATTTTGGGGGGGACATAAACATTCGGACTATAGCAATGAATATTTAGAAATTAAGCAGTTTTACCTTTAAGGCCTTTTTAAGTTAGTTAATGTAGTCTATTTTAGTATTTTTAAACATTTTAAAGTTATTTAAAAACAATTTGTGTTGTTATCTGAGGTTGGTTGTCAGTGATAAAGGTTCTTATTGGTAAGAGGATAAGGATTGCTTTAAACACAAGGCAAAGTGTTGGGTGGAGTGGATTTTTGGCTTAGATTTTTGAGAAGCTGGAAAGGGGAAATGGGATATGAAGGGAAACATTTAGTGGTTTGGGGTAGAACAGTTGAGGCTCTGTAAATATGAGGTAAGAAGAATTAAAGGAGTATAAGTAGTGGAGGACAGAGATGGTAAGAATAGAGAGATGAACAGGATAAAGAAGCAGTTTCGCAAGAGGGACAAAATGGAGAATTTAGACTTGGGGAAATGACCTGATTCACATTAGTAAGTGATGTTTGCCTAGAGATCAGTCTATCTGGGGCTCAAGATATGGCCGAATTGTGACGCAACAGATGATGAGTGAGAAGCCTAGCATGCAGAAAAGAAGTTGGCTTTGCAAACTAGAGATTCTACCAATATTTAGGGACATAGCTTTCCAAGATCAGAAAACTCAGTTTAGAACACTGAATCAACACAAGGTTAAATGGGACTCTTGTTTAGTGTCCTTTGACTCTTACACTGTTGCTAATACCACTTACGAAATCAGGAAGGATCAAAATTAAGGTAACAACTTTCAAGGATGACCTGTGTTCTATTTATTCAAGAGTAATATGTTACTGAGGAGAAGCGTGGCCTCAGCATGAGCACCAGCCCCAAAGGTGTGGCTGATGGCTGTCAGTACTTTGTAAAGCATAGTCTCTTGAAAGGAGATCTGAAATGTGTGTGTGTCTGCCGCTGCACAGCAATCCTTGCATGAAATAAAATTTTCCGTTACTGTTAGAAAAGTCCCAGAGAAGGAAAGTCCCAGAGAAGTCTCTTATTGGCCTTTCTTGAGTCAGTGCCTTCTTAGCCTGTTAGTGTCCAACAGGTTGGTATACTTTTGGCAGGCTTGGGACATGTGTTCCTTCTTGAGGGGATGGGAATCAATTCTCAGGCTTAAATCCCCACATGAAAGTGAAATTCTGTTACCAGAGAACGGTAATGGATGGTGAACAATGAAATGTTTAGCTGGGTGTGGTGGTATGTGCCTGTAGTCCCAGCTACTTGGGAGGCAGAAGCAGAAGGATCATTTGAGCCCAGGAGTTTGAGGCTAACCTGGGAAACATAGTAAGACCCTGTCTCAGAAAAAAAGAAAAAAAGTTCTCTGTAATAGTGGTTTGCTGTACTGAATTTTTTCTTGGCAGGAGATAGTTTGCTACACTGAATTTTCTTTTTGGCAGGAGACAGTACAGTAGGTGACAATACTAAAACATAAAGGAAAACAGAATGAAAACTAAAAAAAGGAGAAAGGCAGAGCCTGTTGTGTTGCATGGCAATAAAAACAGCTGAAGAATGACCTGTTTTCAACTGGACAGTTATTTATTTCTACTTAAAAAATGACGGCTCTATGCAAATACAGGAAAATTTAAAAGGGCCATTAACATAGGCATTCTCCATCCTTTTGCCTAGATTGAATGATGTCCTGTGTCTTATAGCCAGTGTCATTTATTGAGTGAGGGAGTACCCTTTCTCACAGCTATGTCTGTGCTAAGTTTGCAGGCATCAAAATTTTGAGTGATTCTACTATATTAGTGAGGAAGGTTAGTGAAGAATAATTGCTTCCTTTGTGGTCCTTCATGAATTCTCAGGAGATATGGTTTTGTTTGTTAGAGGAAACATTTCTGATGAATTCTACTGTTGACAGATCAGTTTGGAAGGAAAAGAGCTCTGCAGTTGGTCAGCATAGTAATATATTTCTAGTTCATTTGTATGCTGGACCCTGGATGACATAGTTCCTGTGATCTTAGTTATTCTGGCAGTAGCTCAACTTGTTCATATCCACAGTTGTGGCAAAACAAACTTTTGTACTAAAACAAGTGAAACAAGTAAAGTACAGATAATGTGGCATCCGGAATGTGCTGTTGTGGTCTGTTTTTCATCTAAGCATGAAATGTGTTATTGAAAAATTGATTTTAATTATAAGAGGAATATATAATGTTAGAAAATTAAAAAATATAATAAAATAACCTGTACTTTAACTGTGAACATTTCTTCTAATAACTTCTAATATAGCTGTACAAGGTCTTCTTGTTTGGAGGTTCTGGGGGTAGTTACATTATATTCACATTAATGTAATTGGCGGTAGGTTACCTTTGGGTCTCACTATATTTTAAATATTGAGTTTTATTATATTTTAAGTATTTTGTTTTTCTATTGGTATTTTATTAGTTTATTAATTTGTTTATTTTGACACTGCATCTCGCTTTGTCACCCAGGCTGAAGTGCAGTGGCACGATCTGAGCTCACTGCAACCTCTGCCTCCTGGATTCAAGCTATTCTCCTGCCTCAGCCTTCCAATAGCTGGGACTACAGGTGTGCGCCACCATGCCTGGCTAATTTTTATATTTTTAGTAGAGAAGGGATTTCTCCATGTCTGCCAGGCCAGTCTTGAACTCCTGACCTCAGGTGATCCACCTGCTTTGGCCTCCAAAAGTGCTGTGATTACAGGTGTGAGCCACCATGCCCAGCCTATGTTTTAAATACCTTTTTTTTTTTTGACTTAAGGTCTCACTCTGTACCCCAGGCTGGAGTACAGTGGCATGATCTCAGCTCACTGCAACCTCGCCTCCTGAGTTCAAGTGATTCTCCTCCTTCAACCTCCCAAGTAGCTGGGACTACAGACTTACACCACTATGCCCAGTGAAGTTTTGTATTTTTAATAGAGACAGGGTTTCACCATGTTGACCAGGCTGGTCTCAAACTCCTGGCTTCCAGTTATCTGCCCACCTTGGCCTCCCAAAGTGCTGGGATTACAGGCATGAGCCACTGCTCCTGGCAGTATTTTAAATGCTTTTACATTTTTTTTTTTTTTTGACATCATAGGTGAAGGTTGTTCATGAGCAATTTGTTTGACATTTAAAAAAATTTTAAAAATGTTTTAAACTTAAAAAAACTTGTGGGTACATAGGAGTGTATATATATATATATATATATATATATATATGTTACCTGAGACATTTTGATAAAGGCATGCAATGTGTAATAATCACATTAGAGTAAATGGGATATCTGTCACCTCAAACATTTACCCTTTGTATTATAAACAACTATACTCTTTTAGTTATTTTAAAATGTACAATTAAATTATTTTTGAAGTCACCCTGTTGTGCTAGCAAATACTAGGTCTTATTCTATTAGTTTGTGTCCATTAACCATTTTCATTTCCCCTCTACCTTCACCATTCTCACTTTCCCACTGCCTGCCCACTTCCCTACCCCCTACCTTTCCTTCTCCCTCCCTCTCTTCTATCTCTCCACTTTCTATCTCCCCTTGTCCTATCTCCCGATTTTCCCCCTCCCCTTCCCAGCCTCTGGTAACCATCCTTCTACTCTCTATTTCTATGAGTTCAATTGTTTTAATTATTAACTCCACAAATAAAGTGAGAACATGCAAACTTCCTGTGCCTGGCTTGTTTCACTTAACATAATGACTTCCAGATCCGTCTATGTTGTTGGAAAAGACCAAATCTCATTTTTTTTAATGGCTGAATAGTACTCTACTATTCTACAATTCTACTGCCTAGAATTCTACAATTCTACTGCCTCAGCCTCCCAAGTAGCTGGGATTACAGGCATGCACCACCATACCCAGCTAATTTTGTATTTTTAGTAGAGATGGGATTTCACCATGTTGTTCAGGCTGGTCTCAAACTCCTGACCTCAGATGATCTGCCCACCTTGGATCGGGCGCCCAAAGTGCTGGGTTACATGTGTGAGCCACCTTGCCTGGCCTGTACCATATTTTCTTTATCCATTGATCTTTTTTTTTTTTTTTGAAATGGAGTTTCGCTCTTATCGCCCAGGGTAGAGTGCAATGGCACGATCTTGGCTCACTGAAACCTCCGCCTCAGGTTCAAGCGATTCTCCTGCCTCAGCCTCCTGAGTAGCTGGGATTGCAAGCACCCACCACCACATCCAGCTAATTTTTGTATTTTTAGTAGAGACAGGGTTTCACCATATTGGCCAAGCTAGTTTGGAATTCCTGACCTCAAATGATCTGCCTGCCTCAGCCTCCCAAAGTGCTCCTAAATGGCAACCTTGGTCTTATAAACTTCATCTTGAACTTAAGAAATGGCAAGAAAAGACCTTTGAGCCCCAAATCTTTTCAGTAAGCATGCAAATGTAAAATACATTTTAATTATTCCTTATAATTGACTAGGTTATAATGCTTAATTTTAAGTTTCTATTCTTTTATATTAATGCACATATATATTCTATATATTTTTTAAATTAATTAATTTTTTTTCCCCCGAGAGATGGGGTCTTGGCTTTGTTGCCCAGGCCAGAGTGCAGTGATGTGATCATGACTCACTGCATCTTTGACTTCCTGGGCTCAAGTCATCCCCCCACCTCAGCTAGGACTACAGGGGTCCACCATCATGTCTGGCTAATTTTTAAATTTTTGTAGAGTTGAAGTCTCACAATGTTGCCCCGGCTGGTCTTGAACTCCTAACTTTAAGCAATGCTCCCACCTCAGCCTCAATGTTGTGGGATTACAGACATGAACCGCCATGCCTGGCCAATGTTATGTTTTACTCTTTCTGATAATGCAAGTAATACATGCCTAAGTTAAAAAAAAAAAAAAGCCATATTGAAAACATTTAAAAAACCCAAATCAACTTTATTTCCCATATTCAGAGAAAACTTAGGTTAACATTTTGGAGCTTACTTTTTGCAGATTTTTCTTGTGCTCATATTTACACCCAGGCACCTACAGAATTATGATGATTATGTTCAAGATGCTTTATAACCAGCTTTTTTTTCACTTAGTTATATCTTAGATATCTTTACATAGCAGTAATGCATAGCAATACCATTTTAAGTTACTGCATTAATGTACTATATATATGTTTAGTCAGCCTCATGCTTTTTCTCTTTTACCATTAAATGAGTTGATGAACATGAATATTCTTGTCTGTACCTTTTTCTTATTTGATTATTGTTTAGTCACATAATTTAAAGCTACAAATGTAGTAGAACTTGTAAAACTTCAGACTGAAATATTGAAGCCCTTGAGGTGTTGGTAATTTTTTTTCCCCGAGACGGAGTCTTGCTGTGTCGCCAGGCTGGAGTGCAGTGGTGCGATCTCAGCTCATTGCAACCCTCACATCCCGGGTTCAAGCGATTTTCCTGCGTCAGCCTCCTGAGTAGCTGGGGCTATAGACACATGCCACCATGCCTGCGAATTTTTGTATTTTTAGTAGAGATGAAGTTCCACCCTGTTGGCCAGGATGGTCTTGATCTCTTGACCTCGTGATTTGCCCGCATCAGCCTCCCAAAGTGCTGGGATTACAGGCGTAAGCCACTGTGCCTGGCCAAGGGGTTGGTTTTTTTTTTTTTAGTATGATCTTGTTTTCTGGTGAAGCCAGAGAGTTGCATTTCAGTGTCAGGTGTTTCAGGTATTGCTTCAGCTGTATGTTGAAGTGGTTCCAGAATTGCTATACTGGAGCATTTTTAGAGGTAGCTATAAATCCAAAAATGTATTTTCGTAACACAGTAATTGAAGGCTTGTGGGGAAGATGATGGAAATTACGTCTCCAAGATGCCTTTCCAAGATGCCCTTTGGTAATACATTGGCAGTAAAGTTAATGGCTAAGAAAAAATTATTTGGATTTATGAATGTTATAATTCTGTTGTTAGTATCATGATTGGGAAGCCACGACAGAAAAGGCTTTTTACAAATTAAAAAAAAAAATTCTATATCTGGTCATTTACAGAAAGAGATTGTGTATATAATGTTTCGCCTATGGTAAAGCTACTTGTGACCCCAGTGTGGACCTGTTTTGGTTATTGGTAAAAGTAATAATGAAGTAGAAATTGACTGAAAATTTTACTTGAAGGTTAATGGGGATATGATTTATTTTTGACATATTTATTTAAGACGTGTCTTGAAATGGTATACTGATTTAGGAGATACATGCAAGACAAATAATCTGATAATTTTATTTTTCTGAATTAGCTATGTATACTTCGTTAAGGACCCAGTTTTTAAAAATTGGTTAAAAATCTGACTGAACATATACCATCACTGATATTCCCAACCTGCCTTTTTCTTCATACTGCTCGTCAGGTTACCCTTTGTACTTTATTTTTATTCACCTTAACTCACTTTAGTAATTTCTGTCAATCTTCTTCTATAGTAAGTCCTTGAGAGCAGATACAATGTGTTAAAATTGCTAAGCTAGGAGCACAATGTTTTGTGTATATGGTGGATACTTGTGGGTTTTATTGAAGGAACATGTCACTGTTGTTTATTTTGTTTTCTTTTTGTAACAAACATACTGTCTTTAGTTGTAGCACTGATCCTTAGAATTCCTTCCTGACATTTTCTGTTACTTTTATTTTGTAGAAGATGGTACCAGATTTTTTTTGGCCTCTTCTACTAATGAAAATAATTGCTAAGCCATCTATAAATTTTTTTCAAAATTGAACTTTATTAATTATTTCCATTTCATTGAGTAAAGCCTTAATCTATAGGACCAAGATCAGGAAAAATGTTTATCTCTCTCAGGCTGTGTATTTTCTGGGGCTATCTTTTTTTTTTTTTTTTTTTTTTTTTAGAAAAGGAGAGAGAAAGAAACAGCAAAAGAAAGAAAAAAAAAAGAATGAAAGAGAGAAAGAAAGAGGAAGAGAAAGAGGGAGAGAGAATGGGATTCTTGTTTTATTGCCCAGGCTAGAATACAGTCTAAAAATGGGTATTAAAAACCTCTTTTTTGCCAATAATTGTGCTTAACAATGGAGACAGGAAGGAATA